>JALJCO010014344.1:0-115000 GCA_023101725.1 Atherinomorus stipes | reverse complement strand
TCACTATGAGCTTCAGCATCACTGACCCGCTCCATCAGTTTACGTGGACGACCACTTCATGGCTGAGATGCTGTCGTTCCCAAACACTTCCATGTTCTTATGATCCAGCTGCAGCTGACTGTGGAATATTTAGGAGGAAATTTCACCGCTGGATTGTTGCACAGGTGGCATCCTATCACAGTTCCACGCTGGAATTCACTGATTCCTGAGAGCGACACATTCTTTCACACGTTTGTAGAAACAGTCTGCATGCCGAGCTGCTTCATTTATACACCTGTGGAAGTGATGGAACACCTGATTCCATCATCTGGATGGTGAGTGAATACTTATGGCCATATAGTGTAGATGTGATCACCAAACGATGTGTGGACTGTTTCAGCTCTTTTTTTCTTTAGTTCAGGTTTTTTAAGATGGTGGCTCATTTTGTCTCTGGCAGGTTTGGTTTGAAGCATCTGCTAGCTTAAACCTCTCTGAATAGTTTTCCTTTGAAGATCTTGTTTCAGATATGTCAAGTCTTCCGTTGGTATTCAGCTGCATTGTTTTACTTGAGTTCTTTAGGTGTATGTGAAGGCTGGAGTCTGATTTTCGTCAGGAGGCAGTAAGTGACTGCCATCGCTGCCATCTTGCTCAGGTCCTGTCTGTGATGAGCTTGCTTTGTTCTGGAAAAGTTTTGTGATGCTCAGTCAGACCTGACAACAACACGTGCTGCTGCCATCAGGTTAACAGAAAGTACAATACCCCTGGCATGTGGACTCAACTCAGGTAAGGGTGAAAATGGAGGCCACGTTCACCTTTTTTCCATCAAAACATATTTTCCTCTTCTGTTTCTGCCTCTTCATCTTTAGTTGGCCCAAACAATGTTCATTATTCTCTTTTAATGACCTATTTTCTCCTCCCTGTGCTCCCTCCAGCCCTCCTCTTCTCAGTCATTTCACCTTACTCTACTCTGTTCCTCTTTGGTCATTTATAGCATCATCTCCTGGTGAATATCCATCCTCCATTTCCTCTCCCCCTTTCACCATTTGCCCCCAAAGTTTTTGTTTTTCTACTTACATTCTTCTCCATTTTCTACCCACCTTTTCTTAAATATTACTTCCTCCCTGTTCCCATCTTGTTATCAACCATTATTTCCTTCTGTCTACATCTTGTCACGCCTTTCTCCTCCCATGTTCATTTTCCTGTCTTTGTATTTTTCTTCCTCTCCTCTTCCCTCCTTCCTCAATCCAGTCTGGGTCATGGAGGCAGAACCCCCCCACCCCCCCCGGGCGTTGCTTATGTAAGCATGCTGACGTGACGTGTGGGGAAAGGTTTAGGCGGCTGATCTGCTCAAAGCGCACTGCCAGTTATATCCACACGCACACACAGAGTTCTGCAAGCAAGCTGGCATTTCACCATCAGCTGACGTCTGCTCAGTCTTCTTATCTGTGTGAGATGGAAACAGAACATCTGAGCAGCAACACCGAGAGATGCTTATTACTCACACATGCTCAGATCTAATCTGCTCTATATTTTATCAACCGTGTCACCACACACAGATTTCACCCATCACCTCGTATTTCCCTTTTCTAAACCTCAGTTACAGCTGCAAGGAATTAAATGCAGGTACTTACATTTCATACCTGCATAAGCTTAGAGCTGAGATGATGCAATAATGATGAGGTGTAAACAGAAATGCATCTACGGGCTCTGCTGGGGAAGTCTGGCTGCCACACACATAAAACCAGAGTATTTATTCCTCTGAAGATAAATAAGTACAACAATGTGGTCTTTGAAAGCAAAACATGCAGCTATTGTCCATCTACACCTCCATCACCCAATCACATGACCACCATGATGGATGGCAGAAGCGGACGGCAGGAGAATTGAACGGAAGGATAAATTAGCATCTGCAATTGTTTTTACCGGTTTTTCCAACTTGTTTTGTGAATCTGGCCGAAGCTCCTATGAGTTCAAGTCAGGCTATTTATCAGTGGAAGTAGGACATCAAGCCCGGCTGATAGGCAGCGGTGTCTGCAGGAGTTAGAAATAGTTTCGAATCTGGCCCTTACCTTCCCCTCCTGCTGTGTTCGTTTATGCCATGAACCGACCTCCTTACACTGGAGCAGACTTTAAAGCCTTCAAAAGTCCGGATGCTAACCAGTTTGCTCTCTCTGGCTGTCTCACTGGAACAAGGTGTGATGCTGTAAAATCTGACTAGTTAGCTTCACTTTAGAAAATTACGCAAACTTGTTTTGGAAAATTAGGTTTTCATTAATGGGGGTGACCAAGTAGAAACTTCTAGAACGGTTTAAGTTGGTAGAACGTTTTTGAACATCATGAATGTGATTAAGCTGTAAGTGAATGAGGTTGTGGAGGAAACTTGATGTGATTAATGTCACATATGTTAGATGAGATGCTTCACACCAATTAACATATTCAACAATTAACATTGTGACGTATCAGGAACTTATTCTGGGGGGTTTTAGCTAAATCTGATGTCAGACCACAGACGTCTCCGTCGCAGTGCAGCAGCTGCTGGATAGTAAGTGTTAAATACAGGAATAAACAAGCTGAGAGCAGTCACATGACACTACCAAATGTCATGTGACCGTCATTTCCAAATCCCTCATTTGAGCATTATCTCTAATTTGTTGTTAGAAGAAGTGAACTGCATTGTGGGAAACCAGCTCCCTCACCATCACAAGTTTTCCTGGACTCTGTTTAATTACATCAGTTCAACTTAAGTATGTTAAGTTATCCAGCATTTTACTCTCCAAAGTTCTTACAACTTATTTAAGATGAGTATAACTGAGACTGCCAGCTGATGGCGGCGTAGCGTGAGTAGCGTGAGTTTGGTGTGCTCCCGCAGAGTTGGCTTTCCCCCCGAGCACTTTTCTCGGTTTTGTCCCCAAACTTTAACTCACTAATTTTAACAAAGAATACGTTTTGTTTGGGTTATTAAAATGCCACCTAAGTCAGCAAAAGGAGGAAATTCGATCCAGCCTCACCTGCGGCCTACTCCTCGTGGCGACTCCTCGACCTGTGCTGAGCCCTCTTCTCCCGCATCGGGGACTGCGGCCCATGCCGCTACAGTTGGCAATATCGATGATGTCAAAAAAGAGCTTATGCGGCTCTCCGTGAGGATTTTGCTGCCACACTTAAAACGGAGCTTCATGTTGTCCTTGGTGAAAGTCTATCTTCCATTAAGTCCGAGCTGCTCTCCTTCAAAAAGGAACTATCCTCCAGCCTGTCTGCGGTGCAGGAGGGTTTCACTGGGCTGAAGGTAACTGTTGCTGAGATGGAGAAATCCCTATCCACCTGCTCCGATGACATCGTCAGCCTCCAGAGAAAAGTGGACATCCTCACTAAAACTGTGGCAAAGTTGGAGGATAAATGTGATGACTTGGAGTCCCGATCCCGGCGTCAAAACATCCGCATCATTGGTGTTCCGGAGGATGACCTGTTCTCGCTTCCACGGCTGCAGGTTCTCGCTTGCTAAGGACGCCTTCGGCTTAGCAGAAGAGCCGCTGGTGGATCGCGCTCATCGTACCCCGGCTCCGAAACCTAAGACTGGTGAGCGGCCCCGCGCCATCGTAGCTAAGCGGCATTGCTACACCGATTGTGTTAAAATCTTGTCCAGAGCAAGAGAGCTTCAACGGATCAAGGTGAACAACAAGCCCATCTCCGTTTTCCCCCATTACACTTCCACGACGGCCTGAGCGCGTGCCGCCTTCGCGGACTGCCGCCGCCAGCTCCGAGGCATTGAGGGTGTCCGGTTCGGCTTGATCACGTATGATGGAGTTACACGGGACTTTATCTCCCCGGACGAGGCTAAAGCTTACATCATGTCGATGACCAAGTAAGAGTTTTATCTGGAGACATCGGTGTTTCTGGGTTATACTTCAGATCCTGTGGATCGTCCTTTTTCCGTCCATTTCTTCGAACATCTGACTCTAAGAAATTTGTCTGAGTCTGTTTTTTAAATTGTTGTTTCTTATTGTTGTAATTTAAATAGATGATGTTCACTGCTGGCCTTTCTGATTCCTAAATATGGTGCCTATTGTTCATCTCATCTTTTTACATTATTTGTCCAGTTCTGCGGGGGCCATCTAGTGCCCTGGGGTGTTTTCTTTCTCTACTGTGCTACTTAGCTGTAAGTATAAGTTTGCCAGCTGACTCCTATTGGTTGGGAAGGATGGGTTTGTTTTTCATTATGTTTAAATTTGTTCCTTTTTTAAAAAAAATACGATCTCTGTGGGGAAACAATATTTTGGTCACAGTCAGGCCGCTCGGGAAACGGTGGAGATGCGAGTGAAGCAGCTGCTTCATAACCTGCAGATGTTGTTATCTGTTTCTGAGGAGGAGTGACCTGAGAAGCAAAACTGTGGGACATGCTGCAGACTGTTGGACATGCTGCAGACTGTGGGACATGCTGCAGACTGTTGGACATGCTGCAGACTGTGGGACATGCTGCAGACTGTTGGACATGCTGCAGACTGGATCTGCAGACTGTAGGACATGCTGCAGGCTGTTGGACATGCTGCAGACTGTTGGACGTGCTGCAGACTGTAGGACATGCTGCAGACTGTTGGACATGCTGCAGACTGTTGGACATGCTGCAGACTGTTGGACATGCTGCAAACTGTTGGACATGCTGCAGACTGTTGGACATGCTGCAGACGGTGGGACATGCTGCAGGCTGTTGGACATGCTGCAGACTGTTGGACGTGCTGCAGACTGTAGGACATGCTGCAGACTGTTGGACATGCTGCAGACTGTTGGACATGCTGCAGACTGTTGGACATGCTGCAGACTGTGGGACATGCTGCAGACTGTTGGACATGCTGCAGACTGTTGGACGTGCTGCAGACTGTAGGACATGCTGCAGACTGTTGGACATGCTGCAGACTGTTGGACATGCTGCAGACTGTAGGACATGCTGCAGACTGTTGGACATGCTGTAGACTGTTGGACGTGCTGCAGACTGTTGGACGTGCTGCAGACTGTTGGACATGCTGCAGACTGTAGGACATGCTGCAGACTGTTGGACATGCTGCAGACTGTAGGACATGCTGCAGACTGTTGGACATGCTGTAGACTGTTGGACGTGCTGCAGACTGTTGGACATGCTGCAGACTGTAGGGACATGCTGCAGACTGTTGGACATGCTGCAGACTGTAGGACATGCTGTAGACTGTTGGACGTGCTGCAGACTGTTGGACATGCTGCAGACTGTAGGACATGCTGCAGACTGTTGGACATGCTGCAGACTGTTGGACATGCTGCAGACTGTTGGACATGCTGCAGACTGTAGGACATGCTGCAGACTGTTGGACACTGACGTATGGACAGATTCTAGCATCCCAGCGGCTGGAGGTGTTTTCCTGCCGTTGTAACTAGAACAGAGACACACGTGATGTCTCTGATCTGTCCATGTTCCAGATTCAACCTTTAAGATTTGGTCACAGTTTAGGTCCCATTTTAAATCCGTGTCTCCCTCCAGCCGGATGCCTTTGCTAGAAATCATCTATTTCCCCCTGCTGCTGCTACTAATGCCGCTTATGGAGTTTGGCATGAGAGAGGCATTAAAACCATGACAGACCTTTACAAAGATGGTCTTTTTCTTCGTTCCTCAGTCGTCCTTGAAATTCAACCTGCCACCTTCTCATTTGTTTCTTTATTTCCAAATTAGACGCTGTGTATCATCGCTGTCTCCAAATTCTCCCATTCTCCCCACCGACCCACCTTGAGCTGACCTTCTGGTTCTCAGGCCCGATCAGAAATCACCCCTCTCTAATATCTATAAAATACTCATAGCAACTGAGTCAGACTCATCTACTAAAATTAGAATAGTAGGGAACGTGAATTAGGTGTTCAGCTGTCTGAGTCATGGTGGGATAAGGCGATTCGTAGTCTACGTTTAAGTACACCATGTGCTCGGCGGCAGCTCATACAGTTTAAAGTAATGAACAGGGTTCATTTCTCCAAGTCACGGTTATCTAAAATCTTTCCTTCAGTTTCAGACCAGTGTGATAGATGTCAGACCTCACCCTGCAACTTAAGTCATGTTTTTTTTTTTTGTTCACGTTTGCAAAAATTTGGGAGTGATTTCTTTTTCTACACTCTCAGGAGTTTTTAGAACCCAAATCCAAAGCGATCCACTAAGTGCCATTTTTGGAGCTCCAGCAGACAGGCTGAACTTATCGCCACAGCAGAAAGAGATTGTGTCATTCTGTTCCCTTCTCGCCAGACGCTGTATTTTACTTGTCTGAAATCTCCTTTCCCTCCATCTGCATCACATTGGCTCAGCACAGCAACGACAGAAAAAATATCATTAACAGTGAAGGGTAACTGCAAAATTTACCCGCAAGTGGACACCCTTCCTGGAGTACCTCAAAGCTTTACCTTCATAATGTTAGTAATCCACCATGTCACTAAGTTTCTACCCCCCCCCCCCTCTTTCTTTTTTTATTTATTTAATTTTTGTTAATTTTTTTTCTTTCTGTTCTGTTTGTACGATGTTTTTCATGTTTAAAAAAAAGTTGGAGAAGTCACACAAGTCATGTAAAATGTGTGTACAATTTTGTATTCTCTTCATAAACAAATAAAAAAAGATGAGTATAACTGACAACAAAGTAAAAGTGAAGTTATATCTATTCTATTAAAACCAGTGTTCCATTTTACAGTGTTAACATCAGTGTTAACATCAGCGGCTTCTGTCCTCGTTAAAGAGTTTGGTTTACAACCTTGTCTGTTCGTGCACATGAGACCATTTTTTAGTTTTACAGTGAAATGATAGCAAAGCAAAAGTTAGATTACCAACTGTCAGGTTTGTCTTCACTGTCTTCACCTAAATTTACTCCAGGTTTTGCTTCTCAGGTCACTCCTCCTCAGAAACAGATAACAACATCTGCAGGTTCTGAAGCAGCTGCTTCACTCGCCGTATCCACCGTTTCCCTGTAGCAGCCTGACTGTGACCAAAATATTGTTTCCACACAGAGATCGTATTTAAAAAAAAAAAGAACAAATTTAAACATAATGAAAAACAAACCCATCCTTCCCAACCAATAGGAGTCAGCTGGCAAACTTATACTTACCAACTGGTCCAGTCCTGGTTCAGGGCTGACCTCGTCAGACCCAGATGAACTGGCTCCTGCTCCAGTTCCAGCACTGAACCAGGACTGGACCAGGTATCAATGTCACGCTCTGCCTACCGAGGACAAATTGTCCTTTGAATCACACAAACAAGCGCACGAGCATGTGAGCAAGGAAGACGGCAAATACTGGAAGCTGTTTCGGAGGCTGCCTGGTGACCGTGCGGCCCCCATCCCTCTCTAATAGGCCCATTAGTCACAGAAGCAGACTGTGAGTGATTATGAGCAATCAGGCTGCACAGACAAAGACCACTAAAGGAAATGGGGGCATGAGAGGCTGGGGGAGGGGTTGGACGGGAGGAGGAGGAGGAATCAGAGGACAGTGAGAGACATGGAGAGGTAATGCTCAGAGTGAGTCAAAGATGGCAACGAGACAACGGAAACTAAAGACGAGAAGGTGCAGAGCAGGAGGTCCGGAGCTGCAGGAGGAGGCTGATGAGGTTCAGCTTCCCTCTGTCACACGGAAACCTGCTGCAGCTTCATTCAGAGGCAGACGATGCAGCACGACGAACGGCTGCACAGCTGAGCACGCTCGTTTGTCAACATTCAGGGAGGACAGCCAATACAGATCCATCTGACTCAGGCTGGGGTTACCATGGCAACAGAGAATGCAGCTCCAGGATTCGTTCCCACAAAGAAGTTAATTAGCTGGCGGGGAAATATGTTTGACTTTTGGCTGATGATGATGTCATCAGCAGACTGCAGAGGGCTGACTTACATGCAGGTTTGCTTGAAAATTAGAAGTACAAGTTAAAATCGAGGAAAGCAGTATTTAAATCATGCTAGTTTATCCGTGAGTCTTTTCTTTTCCGAAAGTTATCCCGTGTAACTTCTGACTCTGACGTTAAGCCTAAAATGAGCCGTATTAGATGGTTTTTGGGGCCGGTATACAGTGACTGAGGCGTGTCGGCACTCTGAGCGGCTGCCCTCTGCAGACATCGTAGCTTTGGAGAGGCGGCCGTCCATGAAAGTGCCGGAAAGCAAGTTGCTTAACGGCTCCTCTTCCGTAAACACAGAAAGCTCTACGTGTGCTACTTTCTCTCATTACTGGAAGCTTAGTCACGGCGGAACAAAGTAATAAGGTGAAAGTGACGTCTGAGCAGACGTTCTCATAATAAACATGAGCTAATCCAGACGTTCTCATTACAAACATGAGCTAATCCAGACGTTCTCATAACAAACATGAGCTAATCCAGACGTTCTTATTACAAACATGAGCTAATCCAGACGTTCTCATAACAAACATGAGCTAATCCAGATGTTCTCATCACAAACACCAGCTAATCCAGATGTTCTCATAACAAACGTGAGTTTAGCCAAAGTTACGATTTCATTCAGTGCTCACAACTACAACTTGGTTTCATGGCCGGTTCTGATTGCACGTTTATCTTTGCATTGTGCGTTTGTGTGTGTGATGTTTCAGCTATGTAAACATATATAATTAGAAACCGTTAGAGGCGCATACCTCCGCCAGGGGCAGATCCTCCACTGGTGAAAAATCCTTTAGAAAGTTCTTCAATCTTGATGGACTTGTTTATTTCATCATCCAAACACAGGAGATGTTGGCACCGTTGCAGGTTTAGCTCCTAGTGGCCAAAAGTTACACGGTGTAACTTTAAATCTGCAACAGTCAGTGAGGGACACATTTATAAGCCTGGATTGTCCTTAACAATATTTGAGTCACTTCAAATTTGAAGCAGAGCTGTAAACAAGGTTTTAAAATTACTGGAGATCATTTTTTCCCTCCCAACACGATTCCGATGCTTGTGCTGTGCCTACTGGCCGATACTGAGTACTGATACCTAGTGGTGTGCAGTCGCTCTAATGAGGCTGAGTGTGGTGCTGCCTTTACCTCTCGTATTATTGCAGTGATGTGTGTTCGCGCATGCACAGTCAGTTTCTCCATGAGAAATAATTTACGTGAAAGGGCAGGTAGTGCTCACTGTGCACTTCGTCTGTAGTGCACACTGTTATATCTTCATCACTTCACGTTGCTTGACATAACAATGAATACCCAGACCACGACTGAACGTTATGGGTTTATTAACGCCGCACATCAATTCCGGCAAGTGCAGCTAACGACTGACTTCCCAAAAAGGAGGATTACCCAACAGGCAAAGGGGCGCTTTCTCTACGGGTCTCTTAATCGCCCAAAATACATTACATCTCCTCCCCTCTTACAATATGTGCTCTAGATAACAGTTTCACAAACTCTTCAGCTCTTAATATACTAAGTTCAATCAACATATCAACAATCAAAAGTTCCTTTTCGTTCTTTTTTTTTTTTTTTTAACATGCTTTCTTAGGGGTGAGGGTGGACTACCTCAGCCCCGGACTACACCCAGGGAATTATTCTGTCCTGTTTACTTGGAGTAGTCACTATCTAGCCTAGTAACTCAAACGTGTTGGAGGACGGCGCTCTCTAGCAGGATATCTGCGGTCAGTAACATCAGTCTTTTTATCATTTGGTGGAGAGTCCATTTCCTGCACTGATGTAAAAGATGGTGTCATATTTCCAGTCACATCTTCAACTGGATCTTCTGTTCCTGATGTGGTTGAGCTCCTCTCTTGTAAGGGTAGATAAACTGCTGTGTTGGTAAGTGTATCAGTAACATCTGGGGCATCCGCAGGCGCTTGTGGTGTTTGTAGAAGCTGATCTACGTGTCATCTCCAAACGCTGTCAGCAGTTTGAACTGTATACGACACTGGTCCAGTTTGTGCAATAACAGTTGCCAGAACCCATTTAGATTCACCTTTGTAGTTCCTGGCTAACACAGATTCCCCCGAGGTGAAGACTCTGTCTTTGGACCCGTGATTTCTGCGCATGATCTGCTTCTCTTGCTGCTTCTGAACAGTATCTTTAACAGTAGGTGGTTTCACGAGGTCAAAAGCAGTGCGCAGATCTCTTTTGAACATCAGGCTTGCCGGAGATGTTTTCGTGGTTGCATGTGGACTGTTGCGGTAGTTGAGCAGAAAGTGGTGTAGTCTCTGATGTAGTTTCCCTTATCCTTGTGAAGTTTTGAGGGCATGTTTCATAGTTTGAACAAACCTTTCTGCAAGGCCGTTGGTTGCAGGATGGTACGGGGCAGATTTAATGTGTTGCACTCCATTAGCTTGCAGAAATACAGCCATGTCTTGGGAAACAACTTGAGGTCCGTTATCTGAGACTAGCTGTACAGGAGAACCAAAACGGCTAAATATTTCTCCTAACACCTCGATAGTCTTTTCTGTCATAGTTGATTTCATGAGTGCCACTTCAGGCCATTTGCTGTGTGCATCAACTACCACAAGAAACATTCTGTCCTCAAATGGTCCAGCGAAGTCTATGTGCAAACGGTGCCATGGCTCCTGTGGGAACTCCCAGGGATGAAGAGGTGCAGATGGAGGATTGTTTCGAACTTTATGACAGGAGGGACAGGTTTTTGCTAGTTCTTCAATCTGTTTGTCCATGTTTGGCCACCAAAAGTAGCTTCTCGCCATCTCTTTCATTCTCACTATGCCACTGTGCCCTGCATGCAGTTGCTGCAACATTTTTGTTCTGAGAGACTGTGGAATAATCACCCTCCTCCCCCACAGCAAACATCCTGACTGAACAGACAGCTCTGAACGCCTCCCCATGAAAGGCTTCAAGTCCACTGCATCTCCAGCAGGCTGACCCTTAACAATAATGTCCATGACGGCAGACAACACAGGGTCATTTCTGGTCTCCTTTTTTACATGAGCAGCTGAAACAGGTGCCTGTTCAACTTCCCTGAAGTAAAAAATGTCAACAGTTTTTGACTCTGGCTTTGTGAGAGGAAGTGGCAACCTGGATAAGCCATCAGCATTGCAGTCCAAGTCTGACTTGCGATACTTGATGTCATATGAGTGGCCTGACAACAGCAATGCCCACCTCTGTAATCGTGATGCTGCAAGAGACGGTATGCCAGTGTATGGTCCAAGGATGGTTGTGAAGGGTCGGTGGTCTGTTAGCAGCGTAAACTTCCTCCCATATAAGTACTGATGGAATTTCCTCACTCCAAATACTATACTCAAGGCCTCACGTTCCAGTTGAGCGTAGTTAGACTCTGCCTTGTTCAGTGTCCTGGAGGCGAAAGCGATCGGTTTTTCCACAACGTCTGGCAGTATGTGAGAGATCACTGCCCCGACCCCATATGGAGAGGCGTCGCAGGCAAGTTGAATTGGCAGTGATGGGTTGAAGTGTGTCAGAACCTCCGTTGAGGTCAGCACATCTTTTGCTTTTTGAAAAGCCTCTTGACAATCAGCTGTCCACTTCCACACTTTCTCTTTGTGTAGCAGGTCATGCAGCGGCTTCAGAAGTGAAGCCAGGTTGGGAATGAAACGACCGTATAAGTTCAACAGCCCCAGGAAGGATTTTAGCTGACTTACATTCTGGGGTGGTGGTGCATCCATGATGGCTGTGATCTTTGATGGTGCTGTATGTAGTCCCTTAGCATCAATCACATGTCCTAGATATTCGACAGATGACTTGAAAAATTCACCTTTTCCTTTGCTAACTCTCAGTCCATATTCTTTTAATCTTTGAAGAGTTGCATCCAAGTTGTGCAGGTGCTCTTCATCATTACTCCTGTGAAGAGGATATCATCCAGGTAACACTGCACTCCAGACAACCCACTTAGGATTTGATCCATGGCACGTTGGAACAGTGCTGGAGCAGATGTGATACCAAACGGCAGTCTGCGATACCTGAAAAGCCCCTTGTGAGTGTTAATGGTAAGCAGCTTACGGGACCGCTCATCTACATTCATCTGCAAATAAGCCTGGTTTAAGTCAATTTTGCTGAACTTCTGTCCCCCACTTAGTCCAGCAAACAAGTCATCGATCAAAGGAAGGGGATACTGCTCTGCTTCTAGCACCGGATTTAGTGTTGCCTTAAAATCTCCACATGTCCGGATGCCGCCATCTTTTTTTGGCACTGGGACAATGGGCGTGGCCCAGTCACTGGTAGCCACAGGCTCCAAAACCCCATTCTTAACTAGAGCATCTACATCGCCTTCCACTTTGGGTCGGATAGCATAGGGTACTGGTCTTGCTTTCAGGAACACAAGCTTACTTTCAGGCTTCACATGCAGCTTGACTGAAATGTCTTTCATGCAGCCTAACTCATCACGGAAGATTTCCTCATGCTTTTCCAGAATGGTCTGCAGGTGAGTGGGACCGTGTGACAGTTTCCTGATTTCTTGCCAGTTGAGCTGGATTTCCTGCAGCCAGGTACGTCCCATTATGGCAGGACAGTCATCTTTGGTGATATAAACTGGGAGCTTAGCAGTTTGGCCATTGCACTGTACAGTCACTTCTGTCATTCCTCTCATGGGTACCTGATGTCCAGTGTACGCTTTAAAAACTGTGTCCGAAGGATGGAGTGGAAGATGTTTCATGAACTTCCTGTAGACCTTGTATGACACAAGCGATGCTCTTGATCCTGTGTCTATTTGCATTTTTATGGCATGCCCCTCTAATTTAGGTCTGGCCCAAAATCCTTCAGAGCTTTCATCCACATTCATTATTTGTACTGTGTTTATTGCAACTGGTGTTTCTTCATCCGAGGAATCACTCATGCTTTCTCTTTGATGCTTGAGAGTGTGAACTTGTCTGTCTTTCCTGTATTTCGCATCCTCTTTCTTGAATTTACTCTTAAAATTTTTGTCTTTGCCTTTTTTGTTTTTGCATGCCCGCTCTAGGTGACCTTTTTTACCACAGTTGTGGCAGTCTTTATCCTTGCCCCAACAGTCTTCAGCAAGGTGTCCGGACTTGCCACAACGGAAACATGGTCCTTGTGTGTTTGGTTTGCTGTTGAGTTTATGCACTCTCCCTGTAGCATTTAGCTGGTGAGCTTCTTTTGATACCATTTCCATAGTCACACTAATATTAATGGCTTTTTCAAGTGTCAGGTCGCTTTCTGTGAGTAATTTCTTCTGTGCTGCTTCATTCCTTAATCCGCACACAAGTCTGTCTCTCAACATGTCGTTTAACGCCTCCTTAAAATCACAATGCTCTGCTAACTTGCGTAGTGCCGCTACAAACATGGTGACAGACTCACCCTCCTCTTGATTACGTCTGTGGAACCGGAATCTTTCAGCAATCACCAGAGGCTTGGGTGAAAAATGGTTGGTTAACGTGTCCACAATGTCCTTGTACATTTTGCTGCCTGGCTTCACGGGCTGTACAAGATTGCGCAGCAAGTTAAATGTCTTTGGTCCAATCACACTCAAAAAAGTGGGCACTAACTTGTCATCCGGTATTCCATTAGCCGCCACAAAATAATCAAAGCGCTCGATGTACGAGCTCCATTGTTCTATGGTCTCATCAAAGGGACCGATCGAGCCGATAACTCCAGCCATTATACAGATCCTTTTTGTATGGCACTTCTTCTTCACAAGACGCCGTTAAATTTCCTCTCCTGACCACTCACGTTATCGAGCCGGTCAGTACATTCCCTCCTCTCTTCTCCGTTGAAAACGTAGTGTCTCAGCTCCGCAGACACTGCAAGTACGCCCGCAAACCGGCGCCGTCTAACACTTGGTCAAACAAAAAGCGCCAGAAGGAGGGAAGAAAGAAAAACACCAAACACTCCGTTTGGCCAGCATGCGTCGGTCTGGACGTCCTCGTCGCCAGTTTTTGTTATATCTTCATCACTTCACGTTGCTTGACATAACAATGAATACCCAGACCACGACTGAACGTTATGGGTTTATTAACGCCGCACATCAATTCCGGCAAGTGCAGCTAACGGCTGACTTCCCAACAAAGGAGGATTACCCAACAGGCAAAGGGGCGCTTTCTCTACGGGTCTCTTAATCGCCCAAAATACATTACACACACTATTGTTGCTAAATGCTGACCCGAATAGAGCAGCCTAGCTTTGACCGCTAACATGAGCTAACTTTGCTGAGCCGGTATAACCGCGGCCTCAAACACACAACCAGATCATAACTGTCATCAGGGAGTGAACAGCTTGGTAGCTACGTATGCATCAGTAATTATGTCTGAATAATTCCATACACGTTACTTAAATCAGTACAACACCACCTCCAATGCAGCAGGCCACCGCTTCGTTCACCGCCATTATTCAGCTTTGAAAACACTTGGAATGTCCCGCCTTTTGCGCTGCATCAGCAAGATGGCGTCCGTTTAGTGCAAGTAGTGTGCTTCGTTCTGCACTGGATTTTTGACTGGTATCAGGCAGCATCCTGGTACTTTCAGAGCTCTGAATTTTAGTTTAAACCGCTCTCAAAGGTAGTGATGCACGATATAATCGGCCCCCCATCGGTATGGCCCTATATTGGCCTCAAAACTGAGTATCGGACATCGGCCACCCCACCGATATTTAAACGATATTTAAAGGGACCAGAGGCAGGAATTTGAAAAAAACCAAACATGAATGTCCCTTTTTTTCATACTAATGGGTGATGAAGCGCTAAATACCAAAAAGAACGTTTCCACCACGTTTCTCTCCGTTGCCTTGAACAGGCTGTGTGCTGCATAAAGCTGCAATTCGGTGTCCGAATTTCCCGCGCTGCCCTGCGGATGTGACGTCAAATGACGCTACATCCACAGTTTTGATGCAGGAAAAAGACGGTCACGTTAAATAAAAACACTGTAAGCGATAGTTATGGATTCTTCTGCCGTCAGAATACGATCTAGATCAACTGAAAGACACTAAAAAGTGTAACTACGAAGAAAAAGCTTAGTAAACAACATTATAGTTTTCCAGCTCTGCCATGCGGACGTGACGTCACATGACGCTACATCCGCTGTTTTGATATAGGACAAAGCCGGTCGCGGTAAATTCAAACACGGTAAGCAATAGTTATGGATTATTCTGCCGTCAGCAAACAATCCAGATCAACTGAAAGACACTAAAACGTGGAGCTATGGAGAAAAAGGTGAGTAAACAGCATCATAGCTTCAGTTTGTGCACGCTCCTGTGACGGCTTGGCTCGTGGCTGTAGTTACCTGAAGCGCCGATCGCGGCAGTCGCGAGTTTCGTTTCTTAATCTTGCCTCAAGTCCCTTTAAACAATCAGGCCGCTGTTTCTGAAGTCTAAAAAACCAAAAACGTCTTCAAAAACTTATTTTTTACAGACTTTAAAACTTCTGAAGACAGTTTCTTTTAGGATGTTCTGTGAGAACAGAGTTTATACACGGTCATTTGTGTAAATAACCAAATATCCCTGTTTTGGGGTGTTGTTTTTTTCTTTTCTTTTCTCAGGGAGAAGAAAATCCGGGTCGCTGTAGACCATAATTCACATATCCTGTTTGTTTTGTTTGAACAACTGTCATTAAGTTTGACTTGTTATAAGGGGTGGGGAAAAAAATCGATACACTGAAATATTGCCATATTTTCATATGTCGATGTCATATAGACATTAAAAATGCGGTATCAATCTATCTTACTGACAAAATGTTGTGAGATTTTGTAACACGATGAAATTTCACGAGAATTCACAAAATCTTGCATGATTTCGTAACAAAACGATAAAATCTCACAAGATTTTCTTAGTAAAATAGATTGATATTGCACTTTTAAATATCAATACGATATTGACATGAAAAATATTGCAATTTTTCAGTGTATCAATAGTTTATATAAAAAAATTATCATAGATCAAAACTGCTGCGCTGTCATTTGGTGAAGAATTGACTATTTATGGTTAATTACCCGTTTTATCAATTAAAAGGAGACGCCCCTAATTATGCGTAATTTCAAGACTAAATAACATCTAAACGGATGAGTTATAAAAAAATGAAGGTAAACTTGACCTATTAAACCTAAAATGATGTCTGAACCAGACTGTAAACATGTTTATTCTGCTGTAAGCATGCTTATTTCTGCTGTAAACATGTTTGTTTCTGCTGTAAATGTGTTAATTTCTGCTGCAAACATGTTTATTTCTGCTGTAAATGTGTTTATTTCTGCTGCAAACATGTTTATTTCTGCTGTAAATGTTTTTTTTTTTTTTTTTCTTTTTTTTTTTTTTTTTTTTTTTTTTTTTTTTTTTTTTTTTTATTTTTTTTTTTTTTTTTTTTTTTTTTTTTTTTTTTTTTTTTTTTTTTTTTTTTTTTTTTTTTTTTTTTTTTTATTTTTTTTTTTTTTTTTTTTTTTTTTTTTTTTTTTTTTATTTTTTTTTTCTTTTTTTTTTTTTTCTTATTTTTTTTTTCTTTTTTTTTTTTTTCTTATTTTTTTTTTCCTTATTTTTTTTTTCTTAATTTTTTTTTTTATGTTTATTTCTGCTGTAAACATGTTTGTTTCTGCTGTAAATGTGTTTGTTTCTGCTCTAAACATGTTTGTTTCTGCTGTAAACATGTTTTTTTTTTTTTAGTTTCTGCTCTAAACATGTTTGTTTCTGCTCTAAACATGTTTGTTTCTGCTGTAAACATGTTTGTTTCTGCTGTAAACATGTTTGTTTCTGCTGTAAAGATGTTTATTTCTGCTGTAAACATGTTTATTTCTGCTGTAAACATGTTTGTTTCTGCTGTAAACATGTTTATTTCTGCTGTAGACATGTTTGTTTCTGCTGTAAACATGTTTGTTTCTGCTGTAAACATGTTTATTTCTGCTGTAAACATGTTTGTTTCTGCTGTAAACATGTTTGTTTCTGTTGTAAAGATGTTTATTTCTGCTGTAAACATGTTTGTTTCTGCTGTAAACATGTTTGTTTCTGTTGTGAAGATGTTTGTTTCTGCTGTGAAGTTGGTCTTTTTCACATGGGAGTCTGTTGGGGTTTTGCTCTGTTTTGTAGTCTCTAGTGGATGAAGGGAGAACTACAAATAATGACTTCTGGGCAGCTTCACAGTTGGCCACTGGAGGTTGTTGTTTGGATGAAATGCAGTAGGTGTTGTGAAGAGGGAAATTTTTTTTTCTATAAATGGAGCAGTGCTTGTTATTCTAAGCCACCAGACTGTTATTTTAATTATTTATTTATTTTTCTTTTAAAAAAAAAAAAAAAAGGCAAGACAATTTGAATAAAAATGCACTCTATTTTTAGATAAGCAAAATCTGTCTGTTCACGTTTTCTACATTCAAACTTACTCATTTACATTTTACCCCATATTTTAGTCAACCGCAATATATTTACGTCGACTAAAACTAATTGAATTAAGATGACGAAATTATGACTAAAACTAAAAAACATTTTAGTCAAAGGACGCTGATGAAAGCTAAATCAAAGTTTGCTGTCAAAATTAACACTGCCAGTTATAAATAATAAGCTCAATCTCTCTCTCTCTCTCTCTCTCTCTCTCTCTCTCTTGTTATGTAGTGCTCAGTGGGAGATGCAGAGGTATGTACAGTACCTCTGTCTGTGGCATGCGCTCAAACACAAGTATATAGTGTAGTATATATGATATATACAGTATATACTGTAGAGCAGCTTTTATGTGATTTATTAGCAGTTCTGACAGGCTCGATGAGGACTTGGTTTGCTTGCTAATGATAAACTCTGTAGCCGCCGGTTTTAACATGTGCTGCTGAAATAAAGTTAACCCTTCGTTTAACAGATATTCAGTTCAGTTATTTCTCCTCAAATGAAAACCTGCTTCTTGCCAAACACTTCACAAAACATCCGTAAAATTCAGTCTGAATTTTGCTTTTTAAGATAATTGCCTTTTCCTCTCTCTAACATATTGCTGTGTTTCGTGTAATGTGTTCCCATTTCAGCTTTTCAGAATGGATTTCTAACGGCTGCGTCTTCATCGGTCTTGCTGTAGCACAGTGAGGCAGCAAATAATCACTGTAAACATGATCACGATAATAATGATGGTAATTGCCTCCACTAAAGCTGCCAGCAGCTCTCTAAAGCCTTGTTTGTTTTCTGATCCCTCTTCACAGGAGTCATTCTGGTCTAATGGTCCATTTAATCTCTCTTTTTCTCTCCTTGTCCTTCATCCCTTTTACTCCATCTCAGTTCCCTCCTCTTTGTCGGAAATGGAGCATCAGACACACTAAATGGGCGTAATCGAGGCTCCATTCTGCAGCTCAGAGGGTCATTTGCTGCTTCTTTGAAAACATAATTCTTATAACCACATAATGCAGGTGATTGTTCCTTTGTTGCTTTGTTTGTTGCAAGTCCAAGTTAATAAGGTCCGGCTGATATCATGACTGTTTTTAAAGGGCTATTTCAGCAGTGCAACAGATGTGAATGCAAGCATTAAAACTGATTCATCCACAAAAACCTCAAAGTTACAGGTGTAAATAATATCTGTGTGAGGAGATTAGTGGTGGACCAACATCATAGAATACTGAATTTAACAAGCGAAGGCTATAAATATTGTTTTCACTTGCCCCTCAACAATGCGGGTGTCTCCTGTTTCAGAGTGGGGGCTCAGGCCAGGATTATGGCTAAACTGATCCAAGCTGACTTCTGATCAACGATGCATCAGGGATGTGGCTGAGATGGATGTTTACAGACTCGGATGTGAATGGGTTGGGCCATTTAACACGTTCTAGCCTCGTGACATGCAGTTCGTGAATCCCTCAAAAGTTACAACAGCTCAGCGCTGTCAGTCAGTTTGAACAGGTTCTGTCAGGAGGCAGCAAACACATCCATTTCCCTTTGCATTAACCAATCACATGCATCGATCACTGTTTGGACCGTAGTGAGACCGTAAACACATTTGCAGATTATTAGTTGATGCTTATTCACTCTTTGGCTGAATGCTCAGCACCCCGACTCACCGGGGGACAGCGGTTCAAACCCCCCTCTCTGCGTCCTGCCACGTGTAACAGATTATTCAGCTGCTAATACGCTATGTGTCATGAACAGACCAATACAATGGAAAATAAGATGTTCAGCACGCCTTATTGCCAGAGTGGTAGGATCATTGTTTCATAACCACATTTTGCGATGATTCAACTGGAAAACTGGCGTCCAATCACAGTCCTCTAAATCTAATCGCTGAATCGTTGACTATTCAGGGTTAGCTTGGTACACCAGGCTAACATCATACAAGTTAGAAAACACTGCAACTGAGAAGAATTAGACTATAATTAAGTGAATTTATCTGTCCATGCAGAAAGATAATCACACTCGGGAAGATTTCTTGAAATAAGAAAAAATATGGAGACTCTGACAGGGAGAAATATCATCCTCTTTTCCCCCCCCCCCCCCCGCTTTTTCCCCTTTTTTTTTTTCTCAAACAAGTTATAAAAAACTCATTTCAAGTCCCTCATTCAGTGAAAAGTCCGTCAAAACTAGTCTGTAATGCTTCTTTTCAGTGTGCTTTCTTATTTTAAGGTAAAAAAAAAAAAAATCCTATAACAAGATAATTTTTTTCAAATTTACTAAAAAGCCTTTCCTGTAAGCAGCATGTGTGACGGAGCAGCACATCACCACCAACCTCCAAACCCGCACGAGTCTGGATAAAGTTTGGTGAAGGTTCTTCTATCAAGGGTCAGATTGGTTTGGATGACCTGGGGCTTGAACTCATGATGATCTGAGTAGGAGACAACCTGCTCCACCATCCAGCAGCTGTTTCAGACAGGAGGTCTGAAACAAGTTTTTACAGCTAACTTACTGAGATCATTTACCTTAATAAGCAAATAAAATATCCAATTTTAAGATTCACTTACTAAGTAAGAAATAAAAGACATTTTCTCTCAAAACTAGATTAATAATCTGACATATTCTGGTGTTGCCACGTATATTACTCAAACTGACATCGTTCAGGAATGTAAGACCTGGTTAGATCGACTGTTTTTGCAGTGTGGCGACTTGGTTTTCTAACCATAACAGTCATGTTGGCGGCTGCAGAGGAGCGACGATATATCGATGCCCTTTCTGTATGGAATTATATTTGTGCCTTATTTTTTAGCAAACAAAGCTGTATTTTGAGCACAGAAAAATGATTTTTGCAGGAACACGAGTTAAACTTTGAGCAGAAAATATTTTCACGCAAAGGACAATTTAAATTGACCAAACAAAAACAAATCCCATGCACACAAAATTGATTTCTGTATGCTCCTGTGCAGACCCACGGCGATAAAAAACAGAAAACTGGCTCTCAGTTTCATTAATCTGCTCCATCAATGTTTCCTCCTCTCCACGGCACACATGCTCGCAGTACATCATCTGCGCTCAGTTCTCTCAATGCGCTCGCTCAACTTAATGCAGTGTTACACTTGTGCCACAATTCCAACCAATCACAAGCCTTGGATAAAGTCACCTGATTGGCTGCTTCATAGGCTCCCGGACTAACCGGCAACACTGTAAAAAGTAAGATCCAGTGCCAATAGATGGTGAATCTTAAAGAGACTGGGTCTATTAATCTGTCAATGCTTTATTCGGGTTCCAATCGCTTGGGAATTTATATAAAAATACTTATTTTATCACAGAGGATAATTCCAAGATATTAACCACAAAGGAAGCACTAAACAGAAGGTTGACGACGTATCTTTTATTATACACCGAGCCAGAGACAAGACAGCTCCAGGCAGCGTTTCCCTCAGCTGCAGTACCATCCACAGCCAGCAGATGGCGCTCATACTGACTGTCTCAAATGTCTTCATGACAATCTCTTGGCAGCTGTGTCAAAATGTCTAGTGTCTCATGAGGCCTCGTATTCAACATCCCTACCTGCATCTAGTACAGCTTGGGGAGGGGACAGATTAAAATTTAAACTTTAATCAGGAGGTTAAACCCCTAAAGACGTTCTCTCCACAAGAAAATTTTGATGAAGTTCCTTTTTGTCAGAAACAAAGATGGACGCCTTTATTTTTTTCTTTTTTTTTTTTTATTATTTCTTTTTTTTTATTATTTGTTTTTTTTTTTATTTCTCCTATATAGGATCTTTTTTTTTTATTCATTTTTCCCGGTTTTATTTAAATTTAAAAGCTTATTTTTCAAACATTCAATTTTAGGTTTGATCTGACCTTAAACGTGATCTAATCCCTGACTTCGTAACATCAGTTCAGGTTAAATTATCAGGTGTTAAAATCCACAAAGAAAGAAAAAATAATAAAGAAGAACGGAAAATTTATTTTTTTCTCTTGATTTCTTTTTTTTTCTACTAGTGTCTATTTTCTTTCCTATCCCATTTTTCTCAAAATTTTATATTTATATTAAAAGATTTTTGATATTGATGCACCTATTTTTTTTTTCCCCTATTTTTTTTTTTTGTTTCTCCTAATTTTGATTTTCTCAGAACCTCTCGTTCACCTCTTCAGACCTCGTTTTTTTGTTAGTTTATTTTTTATTTTAAATGAAAAAGATAAGAAATAAAGAAAATAAGAAACATAGAAAGCATTACATTCACATGCATCTCTACTACTATTACATTTTCAACTACCCCCCCCCCCCCCCCCCCACACCCACACCCCCCCCCACCCCCCCCCACACACCCCCACACCCCCCCACACACCCCCACCCCCACTCACCCCCACCTCCATTTTCAGCAATATTTTTTAAAATTTTTTTTCCTCATTTCTGTTGCTAGCAAGGCTTATTCAATCTTTCTTCGTCACTTCTTCATTATTACATTATTTTATTATATTGCAACTTTAGCTACCATATCTGCTTTCGTTCCCGAAGCATCCGCAAATACGAATTTAAATATAATTAGACAATTGCAAAAAATACAACAAAAAATATTACATTATATTTTATTATATTCTTACTTGTGTTCTTATTTCCTGTCTCTTGTTTCTCTTCCTCTTTATACTTCCCCTGAAATTTATAATATAAAATTTTAAAAAAGATAAATCAAATATACCTATTTTTTTTACAAAATTTTCCATAATTCCTTCATTCATAAGAAAGAATATATATAATTAATTAAAAAATAAAATATATATATCAAACAAATACAATCAATTTATTCTCCCCTCTCCCCCCCTCCCTTACTCTTCTTTCTTTCTTTCTCGCTCTTTTTTCTTATTTCATGTTTCACCCGGTAGCTTTTTTCTTCCCCCCCCCTCCCCCTTTCCCCCCCTTTGATTGTTTGTTATTATTTCGGATTTTTTATACCGCTTTATTTTTACTTCAGTTTATTAATCCTATTGAAATTAATGAGCTGCTTTATTTTGTGCCTTTATTTGCATGGAAGAGGGGGAAAACTGATTGATGAAATTTATTGACATTTTTCTCTTTTTTTTCTTTTTTTTCCCCCTCGGGTTCCCCCAGAAGTTTATTTAATTTATTTTTTTTTTTTTTGGTTTTGTTTTTTTTTGTTTTTTTTATTTTTCTTTTTTGTTATTTTTTCTTCTCTCATTTTTCCCCCTTGTTCCCCTTTCCACCCTCCTTCTCCCATCATTATTCTCTTTTTTTTATAATAATTATAATTCCTTATTTCTTATTTCTTTTTTATTTTTCCACTCACCTTCCCTCCCTTCCCCCCTCTACTCTCTTCCCCTCCCCTTTCTTCTTTCTAACTTCTCCCTTTCTCTCTTTCTCCTTTTCCTCTCTTTCGCTTTTTTCCTCTTTTTCCCCCCCCCCTCTGGATTGGATTTTAGTCTCCCCCCCGAGGCCCCCCACCTTCCTTCCCCGTTTATCTCATAGTCTTTGTCAGGCTGTGGACCAGGCTAATCCGGGGCCCCCCCTTCTTTAAAAAAAATTGATTTTTCTTTTTTTTTCCCCTCTTTTTTACTTCTAAAAATAAAAAAAACCTTCCCACCCCCCCCCTTAAGCAAAAACTATCAGGAAGCTGATGGTGAGGTGTAAGATGGACGTGATGATGCAGCATCATCACGCTTAAAGACTGGGCTGATATTGAGGTCAGTCAATATACCGATGCAGTGAGGGTGCAGCGTCGTTTCCACAGAGACTTCTGCTATTCTGCAGACAAACCGCATCTCTTCAGGGGCGTTCAGGCGGAGCGACATGCAGACTGACACATGCATTCTGCCTTCTTTCTCTCGGGAGGAAACGTCCTTAAGTCGAATTAGATGCACTGACATGTCTTCAGCTCTCCTTTTTCCTTGCTGTGTGTTTGACTCTAACTGCACCTCAGAGGATGAGTGTTCGGGATGGAGGGGCTGAGGAAAACATGCAGCATCTCGCCACAGATGGCAACCAGAACATCATGCTCTGCTGAGAAAGCAGCAAATTGAATTTGTTGGGGGAAGCAGGTGGCTTAGTTAGGTACTGTAGTATCTAACTCAGTACCTAACTGAGTTAGATACTACAGTACTACAGTAAGTAGCTCTCTGCCTCTTAGACATGCACACAGGAATGTGAGCATGCATAACCATGAAATTAACTCAGCCTCTTAAAGGGACTTGAGGCGAGATTAAGAAACGAAACTGGCGACTGGCGCTTCAGGTAACTGCAGCCACGAGCCAAAGCGTCATGGAGCACAAACTGAAGCTATGATGCTGTTTACTCATCTTTTTCTTCATAGTTCCAAGTTTTAGTGTGTTTCAGTTGATCTGGATCGTTTGCTGACGGCAGAAGAATCCATAACTATCGCTTACAGTGTTTGAATTTACCGCGATCGTCTTCTTCCTGGATCAGAACTGCGGATGTAGCGTCATTTGACGTCACGTCCGCAGGACAGCGCGGGAAATTCAGACACGAATTGCAGCTTTATGCAGCACACAGCCTGTTCAAGGCAACGGAGAGAAACGTGGTGGAAACGTTATTTTTGGTATTTAGCGCTTCATCATCCATTAGTATTAAAAAAAATGGACATGAATGTTTTTTTTTTTTTTCAGTTCCTGCCTCTGGTGTTACCAAATTTTTTTTAATTAAAACAACCAAATCAGTTTGATCATTGTTGTTTCTGCATTAAATTATTATCCAGCAAGGCAAAAATAACTGATGAAGGAACGATGGATCCAAACAGATTCATGTGTTTATTCCTGTGCCACGTATCCCCAAAATCAGACACATCTTTTCTAAACATTAAAATGGGGAAGTCTCCAGTCAGCTCACGAGTCTCTGCGACATAGACGTGGTGGGAATTTTGACTGTCACTACATGATGGTAACAGGTTGGTAAAGATTTACTGGCTCTTTTTTCATAATGCGTTGTTCTGCTGAATTCGGACAAGCTTAATATTTTACAATACACACTTTCATTGGGATGACTTTGTCTTAAATCACTGACTGGGATCAGTGACACACAGCTTCTGTTTTCAAGTTTAGATTCACCCAAAGACGGTCAAAGTCAGGCTTCATAGGAAAAGGCCCAGAGCTGCTGGTTGGTGATGTGGTTAAGTTATGGGGCTATAAAAATGAGCCTGGAAGGCTAAATCTGGCATATTTAAAGGGTGAGCCCTATGTTAATTAAAGGTAGAGTCCAGAGTCCCCCCCCCCCCCGTTTCTGTCTGTAAACAGCATCAAACTGACCCCTCCCTCTCAGGCTAATGGCCGCCTCGTTCTTCAGCCTGTTCAGCTGCAAGACTCCGTCAGAGCTCAGAAGCGGTAAAAGCCAAACCAACCCTGGTTTTCCAACGTGCGCTCTCTAAAGCTCTTTTAATTGCACAGTGCTTCCCTTTCATGCGCCAAAATTGCCAAATTTTGCCAAATTGAATCAAGCAATCCCTGAGGAGAAGAGGCAGTATGGGGTTATAACAGCGACAGCTCCAGTTGGTGCTGAAAATAAGATTTGGCTTTGAAAAATCACAATTTGAAATAAAATATATAAGATGCTATCAAATTATGAGTGATGAAAATTTGATATTGGTACTGAAAAAGTTATTTGAAAATGAAAAAAGTTTCATTGAAAAATGAAATCCATATTTTAATAATACCATTTAAATATTAAGTTTTTCACCAGAAGAGGCTGAGCGGACTGTTTAACGTCTCTCCTTGTGACGCTGCCAGCCGGCTCGCCCCCACATCGTTCACATTACAAGTGTTTAGTTTTCCTGTCATCCAGCGCAGCTTGGGAGCCTTTTTCCACAGCTGGTTCAGGCAGGAGATCACAGCTGAAGCAGAGGTGGTGGATGATATAAGGATGGAGTGATTTTCCATCGCATCGTCTATGCCATCGAAGGAAATGGAGGGGGGGGGGGGGGGGGGGGGGGGGGGGGGGATCATGATCTTTTTTCAGATGCGATCTTTAATTAATCTATTGCCGTAAGATGTTGAAGAAACATCTGTAGACCTGCGCTCTGCTGTGTCGGCTACTTGAATGTTTCTTGTGGAACGGCAGCCGGTGCAGCTGCACCAGGACCAGACGCATTCAGGGACCCATGAAGGAAGGGAAAAATAAGCATCTGTCCATCAGATTTAGTAAATAAAAAAAGCCTGTGTCCATGTCGCGTAATCTCATGCACACTGCTTTACCTTTTACCTTAAAAACACGCACGCACATAAAACCCTCTGTAAACCGCACAAAGCGTCGGTGTCTGATACGTTTTAATGGGCGCACACAGAGAATGCCCACGTTTATGGAAACAGCTGTACGCACTCTGATTGGCTGAGTTTTTGTGAATGGAACACCTCAGGTGGGTGGTAAAATGAGAGTAAACCATGGGCCCATTTTTACGGAGCTGGTTCTGGTTCAGAGCCGCGCGCTCCTCGTTTTCCAAACTGCTTTCAAACAGGCTCCAGTTCTTTTTTTAAAAAAAAAAAAAAAATGGTTTTTTAATATTTTTTCCTCCTCGGGGATGATAAAGTTTTTTCATTTTATTTCATTTCATTTCATTTCATTTCATTTCATTATCTGGACCAGAGTAAAGAAGCGTTTTACATAACCTGATTCAGCAGGTGGGGACACCTGCCGACATGAGAGGGTTTAAATATGGACGTGATCTTCAAGCCAGCGGCACAACGGATTATGGAACTGGTCAGAGGAGGAAACCTGGTGGTCAGGATTCGTGATTGCTGCATAAGACGGTGGGATGTTCTCCACCATGCTGGTTCCAGCTGTTCTGCTCCTGCATCACCTGAGCAGCACAAACGTCTCCCCCGCTGCTGGACGCAAAAAGTCCCGCCAGCACCAAGTAAAACACTCATTTCCACAAAGAATTCAATCAAATTTCTGTTCCTGCGACCTGCTGCAGCAGTTTTGGTCGAACCGGCATCACCGCGGTGACAACAGCTGTTCTCTAAAACTGTGTGTGCGAGTCCAAGAATGTGTGTGTGTGTGTGCACGCGCACGTGCAGCGTCACAATGAGAGACTTTAAAGACAGACAACAGAACTTTTAGCAGTTTTCTCAGTGATGCGCCCCCTATCGGCGACTAAACTAGCAACCATCTTGTATCATACCTGCACCGTGATTCACTCCAGCCAGTAAAAGACAGTCTTATCTTGACTCTTGTTCTGTCCCTTCCTCTCTTCCTCTCTTCCTTTTCCTCTCTTCCTCCTGTAATGTTTCCTTACCGAATCCGACATGAACGGCGTTCAAAACACTCGCGACGTTGATCCCTGGTTTACATCCGGTTGCTAGTGAGTGACGCGGTGCTGCAACGTCACGGTCGCGTCCCGGATGGGAATCTTACATAGTGCTGTTTCTGAGCCCCGGGACGCCTCTGGGCACTGACGGCTCGAAAATGCGCAAAATGAATGTTGGTGTGCCGAAAAAACGAGTCAGAAACGCAGATTTTTAAGGTCTAAAAGTTACGTTGTGTGTCTTTAAATAGTCCGCTCAGCCTCTTCTGGTGAAAAACGTAATATTTAAACGGTAAAACAACTTTAACATATTAATAATTGGCTTCACATTGATTTCTTTCGTGACTGACCGTGGTATAAGCGGGATATTTCCCTCCGATGTCCATTATCAGAATGGACTTCACGGAGGCGTGAACCGTCCTCTGCAAAGTCCATTCGTTTCTGATGGGGGGGGGACGCCTCGTCGGGTATTGTCCCTTACACACAGTCCAGTCATGCTTCAGATGTAAAGAAAACATACCTGTGATGGAGGTGTTCCACCTGAGCCGGCAGCCATCATTGGATCCGTGGACCGTTTCTGACCCCCACCGTCAGGCCGGGCCAGGGAACAGTGAAGCTCCCCTCAGTATGCAGATTCTGTCAGCAAACTTAAATGTTGGAACATTTATTCTCTTAAAATATGGATTTCATTTTTCAATGAAACTTTTTTCATTTTCAAATAACTTTTTCAGGACCAATACCAATTTTTCATCACTCATAATTTGATAGCATCTTATATATTTTATTTCAAATCGTGATTTTTCAAAGCCAAATCTTATTTTCAGCACCAACTGGAGCTGTCGCTGTTATAACCCCATAAGGCAGAGTGATGTGTATGCTGTAGATGCTGCTTGTGGTCGGTGCGTGTGTGTGATTGTTTTTTTTAAATAATGACAGTGTAAATAAACTGCCTACTTTTTTCTGCCTTTGAAGTTATTCATTTTTTAAGTTCCCGTGTCTCTGAGATGCCTCCTGACGCGTGCACGGATGCATGACTGCAGGCTTGCTTCACTTTCCTGTTGCATATGTTTTAGCCCGTGTGCGTAGCTACATCATCAGTGTGTGTGCTGCTAACTGCAGATGAGATGTGTCACATGCTGAGCTGACAGGCCCATTGAGGAGGGGAAGGGGGGGGGGGGGTAAATGCTAGATTGATGGGGGTTATGGGGGGTTATGGTCATTTCAACATGAGTCAGCTTTCCTCCGACCTTCACCATACCGCCGATGTCTGATCCAGCCGAGGAGGTCAGCTTTAAATGGTGCCATGAATATTCAGCATTTCTTCTCTCCTGCCTCCACCAGGCCGTCCATCATCCATAAACACACACACTGGATGGAAGAGCGAGTGTGACTGGATGCACACTTCCTATTTTTGTCAGATGTGCTCATAGCAAGTCAGAAAAATATTCTCCAGCAGGAATAAATGAAATGAAAATATTTGTCCCCAAGGGAAAGTCATCATTGTCGAATTTTTTCCAATAGAAAATATATAATAATGGTGATAATAAATATTTGCAAGTCTCGTTTTTAGAGGCTGCTGGAGGCTGATCTTCTACCTTTCCCTCTTACAGCGGAGCGGAAGAACTTCCCACTGCACACTGCTGATTCCTCACTGTGCTGTGTAGAGGACGAAGAATCCTCCATCATCTTCAGCAGCTTGTGCAGCATCTTTTCTGGGCCGTCGGATCCAGAGTTCTCCCCAGCACAGAACCAGAACCAGCTTTCTTTATCAGCTTGTTTAGTCTCCTCAGGTCTCTGGTTCTGGTGCAACATCTTGGTGCAGACGTTGAATGATCTCAGCTTCCTTAAGAAGTAGAGTCTGCTCTGACCTTTCTTGTAGATGTAGTCAGTGTTGCATTTCCAGTCGAGTCTGTTGTCCAGCTGAACTCCAGGTATTTGTAGTTCTCCACCACCTCCACCTCCTCTTCCAGGATGTAGACAGGACTATGCTGCTTATTCTTGCTCCTCCTGAAGTCAACAATCATCTCTTTAGTCTTGCTGGTATCTAAGATGAGCTGATTGTTACCATTTCACAAACTGACTGACCAGTTCCCTGTACTCGGCTTCTTGTCCATCACTGATACACCCCACAACTGCAGAGTCATCAGAATATTTCTGCAGATGACAGGATCAGAGTTGTACTGGAAGTCTGAGGTGTACAGTGTAAAGAGGAATGGTGAGAGTACAGTTCCTTGTGGTGCTCCAGTGCTGCTGATCACCATCTCTGACACACAACCTTTCAGTCTCACAAACTGTGGTCTGTTTGTTAGGTAGTCGTAAATCCAGGTGGTTGTGGAGGATCCACCTGGAGGTTATGGAGCTTCTCACATAGCAAAGCAGCTGAATAGTATTAAATGCACTTGAAAAATCGGTAGCACTTTACATTGCGGCACGGTAATAACATGGTAATAGTGTGGTAACAAGATAGTAATACCAAGGTAATAGCTATGTAAGTACCTTGTAATATCAAGTAATTACCATAGTAATAACCCAGGTTATTTTCTGGTAGTTACACTGGGGATATCGTGCAAACAATAAACATTATTATTGAAGTTACAAGGTAATAAGGGACCTCTGACCTGTGACTGAGAGAGGAAATGATTTAAAGAGGTGAAACTACTTGGTAATTGTATGGTAATATTAAAGTTATAATGTGGTAATTTACTAGACATGTCTACAAAAGGTAAATAAAGTAAGATTTATTAAAGTGACGGATGTCATAATAACCCAGAAATAACTGAGCAGTTTCTATGTAATAACTATGAAACAAGGCTGCAAAAGGGTCAATTAAATATTTCTCATTTATTTCAAGGTAATAATACATTAAATCACACATTAACATGCAAAACAATAACCTGGAAACATCCCAGGTAATTTCTATGTAATAACCATGAAACAGGGCTGTAAAATGACCTATTGCATGTTTCTGTGTTATTCTATGGTCATACATTAAATCAGTTTGAGAGGACTGTAATTTCATCTGTGTTGCATGTCTGACATGGGGTACATTTGACAATAAAGTTGACTTTGACTAAATCACACATCAACATGTCTAACAATAACTTGGCACCCCATTTAACATGTGGAAATACATTACAGTATAAATCAAAACTACACACTTTGGTGTATTACATGGAAATACTCTTAGTAAATACTTTGTAATAACCGTGGTTTTTCAGTGTGCTGAATATGTACTCCTGTACCTGGATGAACAATAAACTTTGATGATTATCTTGATAATAAGTGTATACATATGTTGTCTCAGGCTGTGGTTAGGCCTCCAATATTCATTCAGAATGGTACTTGCAGTCTAAAATATTTCTGTATTTGGGACAATCCTTCATTATTTAGTCTGCAAGCAAATTTGAACTTATAACAGTCCAAAGATCCAGCATCTTCTCGTCTGAGGAGCATCAAGTTGTCCTCCAACAAACTGCAACAGAAACAAGGACAAAACAAGGATTACATTTCAGGCAGCTATTTGAACATCAACTTTACAGTGATGAAGATGAGTTTACAAATGGACAACATTCATTCAGGTGTAGCACCAGTCCCACCTAATTCATACAGTTAACAGATGTTATGACACTGTATGCAGAGTCCTTGGTTTTATTACTAGATTGGTATTTGCTTTGTTTTCTGTAATGACTGAGGGTTTGACCTCTGTATTTAAATAAAAGTTGGTGTATCCACTATACAGGTGAATTTCACTAAGAATGTTATGTTATTCATATACATATTAACACTGTGTAAATGAAAAAAAACAACACATTGCTAAAATGCAAATATAGATTGTAGAGAAAAAAAAATCATAATTTAGATCCTCCTCAAACACAATTGAAAACAACTAAATAAAAATGTGATTGAAAACTCTACAAAAGATTCATTTTGTCATGAAACATATTAGCAAATAAAGCATTGTAATACTCACTCACAACCTCTTTAAGGAGCCAACTGGATCATCTGAGAGGAAAGTTGGTATAAACAGTGATGAAGGATCTGAGGAGCGCAGCTGAAGCCAGAAACCTTAGAACTCCACCAGCAAAATACAAGACACAGCTCGTGGGCCTCTCCTAAAATGAACATGCAAACATTCTTGGTCAATTTACCTATCCGAAAGTTGATTAATTTCATTCTGGGCTCACTGTCACTTGGGAATAGTTTACAAAGTTACCACAGATTAAAAACGCCAAGTTACACACAGTTAAACATTGCTTCAAGTGCTAGCAAAGTTAGCCGGCTACTTAGCTAACTGCTTTTAGCCAACACACATTTTTCAGACGAAACTGGCAGAGTTAAATTAAACCAAGCCGAGGTATTTACCTTCCACAAGTCTTGAAACGTTCTCAGCAAGCGTCTGACTTCGCATTTATCGTGATAGTGCTTGTTTTTGCATCTCTCCCCAGCACATACGTCTAAGGCAGGGGTCGGCAACCCAAAATGTTCAAAGAGCCATATTGGACCAAAAAACCGAAAAACAAATCTGTCTGGAGCCGCAAAAATGTAAAAGTCTTAAATAAGCCGGTCGGCAACCTGTTTCAGCCAAACAGCCTTTTAGACCTGTTTCCTACAATAAAGAAAACACTGGAGCATCAACTGACTTTTAACATTGATAATTAAATAAAACTTTAACGTTAAATGTGTTGCAATTAACATAAAAACGAGAAAATGAAATTACATTTCTGCATCCAGCAAAAAAAAACATTTTAAACTAAAAAAAAAAGAAAAGACGTCGGGTTGAAGGTCACATTTAAAAAAAAAAAAAAAAAAATCTATTTTAGTCGTTGTATTTATGTAGGATGGAAAAAGACGCAGCTTTAATAATCTACCAGCAGCAAACCAAACACGCTGTCCTGTCTGTGCCGTCATCCTTTTACTGGCGCGTGCAGTAAGCTACCCGAAAAATGAAATTACTGTTTCACAAAATATGAACATAGCTACGCAAAATTATCTGGTCAGCAGTGAAAACAAATGAATCTGCCCACGCAGCGCTGAACATGCTCAGTGCATCAGACACTTTTCTTCTCTATCGTCGGCCTACCTGCTGGAGAAGTGATCAAAGCGCAGCATGACAGGGTCGGAGTGGACAAATAAGCTTTTGCTCGTTTATTATTCACTTTAAATGCCAGAACTGCAGCAACAACAGCGCAACAGAGACGCTCCGCTGTGAGGCGTTCGTGGGACAGTGCGCCAGGAGGAAAGTTCAGCGCTCCGCGGCACGTCCACACTCAGTGATATTCTTTGTTTGTAATTAATTCCGTTTTTAATGTTTAATTCCGTGATTGCTGATTCAATAGGGCTGTATCATGCTATGCTGCACAATAGCGGCACGTGAGCATGAAGTGCAGTTATTAACACTGATTGGCTGCGTAAAGGTTTGTGAGACGCATTATAGCTGCTGGACAGTTACTCGCCGTTTCACTGCAGTTACCTGCTTGTTGCACCTGACACTCAATGGGCTGCTTTGCAAAATGGTAAAATATAAATTATGTCTTTATTCTAATAGTTGAGTTGGATTTTATTTCACGTGCTGCATTTGCAGTGCTCGGAGAACTCGGGAAAAGTGCGCAACTGTACATGAATCCCTCAGAGGGATCATCATAATCCTCAAATTTAGAATAAGATAAGAAACTTTATTGTCTCTCAAGGGGACATTTGTCTTGGTCTTTTAGAATCACATTATTAAAGTGAACCAACCAAAATACAATACACTTTAGTAGAATAGTCATTAATTCATTTTCCAATGCAGGGAGCCGCAACAGAGGGACTAAAGAGCCGCATGCGGCTCCGGAGCCGCGGGTTGCCGACCCCTGGTCTAAGGCCTGGGATATACTTGCTGTTGGCGACGCGTCCGCGTACGCATCATGGCGCCCACGCGTTCCCAGCGTACCTACGGCACGTAGTTCGCTCGCGTTGACGCGAGGTAACGTGCCGCATGCGCGTGGTGCAACATTGACTTGAACGCTAGAGGTGATCGTGCGTACAAAAAGCGTGAACACGAGGTCAGAGGTAAACACAATGGCGAACACAATGGCGTCGGTGAGTAGTTTTGAAGAGCGTCTTTCGGACCTGGTCCGAAACTACAGACACTTATATGATATTTCCTCCCCGTTGCACAGCGATAAGCATGCATGCCTTAATAGCTGGCAACAGATTGGGACTATTTTGGGTGTCGACGCAGAAACTTGCCAAAAAAAGTGGAAAACCATGAGGGATCGCTATGTTCGCGCAAAGCGGAAAATGCTTTTGAAGAGGAGTGGCGTGGGAGCTGAAGAGGTTTTCTGTCCAGCTATTTTGAAAAGCCTGAGCTGGCTGAAAAGTTTTATATCACATCGGAGCACGGAGTCCAACTTTCCTCACAGTATGGTAAGACTTTATTTAACATCCTCACCCTCTGTGGACAACACGGGCCTATCCCATAAACTGTTTGTTGAACTTCTATTCACCATGACATTGTAATATGAGTTTTTTAATACACCCTAAATTAATCGCAAACCTATATATATATAAAAAAAGAAAAACAACTAAACAACCTCCTCATAGTTTCCGGTTTAATATTCTCAACAATACAGGGGGCAGTTGTGTGTGTAAACAACTCAAACTCACAGGGTTCACAACAGACCCGTCGCCAGACCTCAGTCTTAGGGGGGGGCATATCAAAAGCATAGGGGGCCCAATTATTATTACCCATAATCTTCTATTTGCGCAGCACTGATGCATTTTAAAGATAACCAACAGCACATCCAGCAACAGCCTACACCAGTATTCATAAAGTAAAATGGGTTACATGAAATAAGAAAAATTAATATCTACAAAACAGATGTAACACCAGAAGAAAGCTGAAAAAGCACCGCAGCGGGTGCATTTAAAAAAAAAGTCAACAGAGGGATATGCATTTCCATTACGCACGGGGCTCGCGCGCACACACACACACACTTTTAACCTACTTTGAGTGGAGGCAGCGCTGTCCTCTCTCCAGTCAGTACAGCGGGAGACGGCGTTTCTCCTGGCTGAACCTCCTCATCAGGGCATCCTTCCACTCAGACTTGAATCTGTGCGTGAGGTCCTTTTCAAAAGCGAGCTGAATAAGTTGGGCCTTGCGTTTCTGGAGCATGCTGCGTCGATGCTCGGAGAACACGCTTTTTAGCGTGGAGAAAGAGTTTTCGCATGCTGCTGTCGATGCTCCTAAGGTTAGGGCCAGGTTGTATGCTCTGACAACAGTCGGCATTGCTTGTAGTGCGCCACTGAATGTCTTAAGGATGTTGGCTATCGTCCATTTTCCATCTTCAGGGGGAACCGGGGTATCAGTCATTTTTTTCACCAGAAACTCACGAGCCACAGTATACTCAGATTCGACCACATCAGCTCCAACTAATTCCAGTAGAGGGGTTACCTTTGATGGGTCCAGGAAATTATCCTCGGCCTCTGGGTTCAAAGCGGCCAGTGCGCCAATGAGCTCACTACTGCGCTCTCCAAAACGCGCATCCATCTCTCCCTGCACAGCATCAATAACACTGTTAAATAACCTATTGAACTCGGTCTTTTCGTCTATGTCACCCTGTGGCTGTCCAACTGTTTCTTCAACTGCAAATCCACTGAGGTTCTTGCTAACTGTGCGTCTTCTCTTGCTAGGACCAGGGCCGGTCACCGGCACAGCCTCGGTGGTAGTGGCTGGAGGAGCGCAGAGATCCCACAGTGCAGAAAATTCCTTTTCAGTGCGCAGTTTCTTCACGCAGTCGGAAGCACTGTTCACAAGTGTTACCGCAGTGAATAAATCCATATCTTCAGCTTGTAGCAGTCTGTTCGGGGGTTCGAAAAGTAACAACATCTTCATAACAAGGTGTGCAATGAAAAGAAAACTGCGCTGCGTAATGGCGCGGAGCAGCCCCGTGGCCCCGACGCGCACCTCCGCTCCGAGGCCTCCTGTCTTCTCCACCTCGGTCAGTAATGTGAATATGTCGGGAAAATTCTTCACCACAACTTTGACTGTTGCCAAGTGGCCAGTCCATCTCTGGTCCAACAGACGTTTCAGGGTCTCGCCTTTGTACAACATAGCGACGGTTGGCTTCCTTATGAAGTTGTACAGCATGTTGCATACTCCAAAAAAAATCCCGGACAGCTGCTTCACTGGACATGGCATGGACCACAACCAGGTGAAGCTGGTGATTGAAGCAGTGAATGTAAGGTATTTTTCGATCCAGTTTGTTTTGAAGCAGTTTCTGCACACCACCATGCCTGCCAGACATAAGTGATGCGCCATCATAAACCTGACTTAGGACTTTGTCCGTGCTGAGTCCGGCGCTGGTGAGCTCATCAATGATTACACCTGTCAGAGCCTCTGCATCACCTTTCTCGGATGTAGCCATCACCAAGAGGCGCTCACGCGCAGCATAGTTTTCGTCAACAAAACGCACAACTATGGATATATTTTCTTGGCCTATAGGATCCCGTGTGCCATCCACTTTAATTGAATACCAGCTGTCCCTGACTTGTCTCACGATCTCCTCTGTCACAAGTTTGCTCATCATTTCGATTATCTCGTTCTGTATCTGTGGGCTGGTATAGCGTGCATTCTGTGGGATTGTTTTTGTAATCCTGGTCAGTTCTGGATCTTTGCGCATGGTGTACTCGAAAAGAGACAAGAACAGCCCTATGGAGCCACTGTCATCAAACACACTGGCAAAACCAGTATTATCACCACGTAGCGGCAGTTGATTCACCACTAAAAACTCCACCATATCAATTATGGCTGACATGTAGTATCTGTTGCGAGCTAGTTGCTCTGAATTTAAGAGCGTGGAAATCTCTTTTCCGGTCCCTCTACGTTTTTCAGAATCTCTCCACATTGTTTCACAGGCTAAATGTTCTTTTGAAGCTGCATGCTTATTTAAGCCCTTTCCTGTTTCAATGGCATGTTTCCAGTCATTAAATCCCTTACTGGAGAAGGTCGCGTCTGAGGATGCAGATTTGAATTTTCTGCAGGCATAACAAAATGCGGCGTCCCTTTCTACCGAGTATTCAAGCCAGTCCCTGTCCAAATACCAGCTGGAGGAAAATGATCGTTTTCTTGAGCCGAACATTTTCACAGGATATGTTTTCAAGATAACCTGTTTAGGTTTGTCTGTGCCGAGGTCAGACACAGACACACATCGGACTGGTAGTTGTGGCCCTGTAACGGATGCACTTGACCTGCTGCTGGGGGTAGCCTCCGCTCTGTTGCTGCTGCCAGGGTCGGGCTCCGCAGAGCTGCTAGCCTCTGGCTCCGACTGTTGTCCTGCTTCTCCACTGGCATCGACAACATCAGGCGTCGGGGTGGCTGATTTGGCAGAAGTGGTGACCGAGTTCGGCGGTGTTTTTTTAAACCAATTCCGTATATCCATAGTGTCTAATGCTGATGAATCGAAAGCTAGCGTAAACTCTCCCTCTCTCACACATCAGAATGCGCGGTAACTTGCGTTGCAACGTCAACGTAGGCTATACGTCACATCAGGTAGTACAGCCATACAAAGAAAAACACTTTTTCTTTATATTTTTTAATGTCTTATCAATGAAGAATGGAACATTATTAGTTCAGATAATAACAACAACAACAAAAAAACATCTATATAGGCTTTATACATTTTTTTCATATATGGGCCTCCAGTGGGGGGGGCACAGACGCTTGGTGGGGGGGGCCAGGCCCCCTATGGCCCGCCCATGGCGACGGGTGTGGTTCACAATCCCCCCCACACACCCTTTTTTGATGTTATTTTTGTAAAAGGGATAATATAATAAAGCGACATGGGGATGACCAAGCCAGATAGGCCCTCTGGCTAATTGTAATCTGTTGTCCCTTGGCAGGCAGTTTCCCTTTGCTAATGTGGAGGTTCAACATATATGCTAAATGTATGAATAGAAACCTTTTTGCCATGTATGATATGTATACTCCATGTAATATTACATTACCAGCCAATGTCAATTAAGGATTTGGTATTTTCCACAGGTATGGTTGGTCAAAGAACATCAGATTTTATAACAATGTTATAACTATGCTTCTAGGTGCCTGAAGATGAGGCTTCTGCATCCAGTGCTACACCTTCAGCATCCTCCTCTTCTGCATCTCCAGCCTCAGCGTCCCAGGCTTCTGGTTCTCCAGCCCCAGCATCCCCTGCGCCGGTGTCACCAGCCACAGTTTCACCTGCGTCTGTGTCACCAGTCCCCTGGTCATGCAGCTCCACTTCATACAGTCCTATACCATCCCCTGTCTCCATCCCTGAGACTTCGACACATCCCATCCTCACTCCATCTACATCTATCCCACCCACACCACCAACATGCTCAAGACCAGCAAAGAAGAGAAGACGGATCTCAGAGGTGGATGCTGATGACCAATTTCTTAGAAAGAGGCTAGAGGAAATTGGAGAGGAACGCAAGCAAGCAGCCAAGCAGCAGCAAAACAAATACATACAGTATGGTGTGTATGTTGGCACCTTTTTACTAGACCTGCCACCGGAGTCAGCAAATAGACTGATAAACGAAATGAACCAGCTCATGCAGGGTTACAGTACGTGAGAAAAGGAACTGTAAATTCTACTACTTCAACCCTAATTTTGCAATTTGTATTTTTACTTATTTATTGGTTTGTTGTTTTTATACTTATTTATTGGTGTGTTATTTTTATACTTTGTTGGTGTGTTGTTTGTATACTTAAGATTTTTAGTGTGTGCATGTAAAAAAATAGCATGTTTGTAAACTTAAAAAAAAAAAACAATTTTGGAATAAAAAAGTCACTTTTATTTTCAACAACTACTCAGTCTGTTGTATTCAGTTTTTGTTTACACACATGCCACCCTGGTGGGGCAACAGAGTAACTCATGTGACATTATACTGGGGGAGTGTGCCACGCTGGAGGACAATGTCCTGATGAGCAAATCTTCCAGCCTCACTCTGGAAATAGTTTGCAAAACGGCTCCGGACAACACAGCCAAGCTGACTGGATCGGTTTGCTGAGAGCTGTCCGGTGTTGAGGAGGTTGGTGTCTGCAGCTGTGACTTCCCTCCATTCCCCTGGTGCATTGTCAGAGTCCGCCAGGCTGCTGGGGATGTACATTGCCCGCTCAGTTTGGTTTGAGGAGCACAGGTAGTTGTGAAGTGCGATGCAAGCTTTTGTTGCTTCCTCTGCAGTCTCCAGTGAGCACTCCATAGCCTTCCCAAAGATCCTCCACCTTGCAGCAAGAATGCCAAAGGCATTTTCCACCACTCTTCTGGCTCTGCAGTGTCTGTAATTGTAGATCCTCTGCTCAGCGGTTAGATTGGTACCTGCAAACAGGGGATCAGAGCACATATATTAACTACAATCATATATTACAGAAAACTATCACTGCTACAAGCATACAATTTTCAGATTCTAGGCAAGTAGGAAAATAATCTCACCTGGATATGGCCGCGCATCAGGTTGACCTTTAAAGGAAAGGCTTCATCTGCCACAAAAACAGAGGGGCAAAGTGTCTCACTTCCTGGTAAAAACGTTGGGGGTGGAAGAGAGAGCTTCCCCTGAATGAGTCTTGCTCCAAAGTCAGATCTAGAGAACACCCCAGCATCACTGTCCTGTCCATATGCACCAATGTCCACCACTGTAAACTTGTAGCGTGCATCACACACCGCCATCAGAACAAAGCTGAAATAGCCTTTGTAATTGTAGAAGGCACTTCCACTGTTGTCCGGAGCACGAACTCGTACATGTTTCCCATCTATAGCTCCGACGCAATTTGGGAAGTTCCACATGTTCGTAAAGTCGGCCTGGATCAGTTTCCATTGCTCATCTGTTGGATATGTTACATATTCGCCCCGCAGAGCAGTCCATATGGCCCCGCAGACCTCCTTAACAATTTTCCCAACGGTGGCTGATCCAAGTTTGTAGCTTGCAGCTAGAGCTCTGTAGCTCATCCCGGAGGCCAGAAAACGCAGGGTGACCGCTAGCCGCTCAGCTGGTGATATGGGCTTCACGTGTGTGTTGGAATGTTGTATGTGTGGGCTTATTAAAGCCAAAAGCTCGTCAAATGCACAGACAGACATGCGAAAGTATTCACGATGTTTCTCTTCATCGATAACACGCATGGGTAATATGAGAGTTGAAAATTCTCCGCGACTTTGGTTAAGTGGCCGCACATACCACCTCCGCTGGCGACGAGACCTCTTTTTCTTTCGCAGTAGCAAAAGTAAAATGATCGTTTCTTCTTCGAGAGCAATAACATTGTCCATTTTCCACATACACCTGGGTCGTTCATGTACGCCCCGGAAAAACAATCTGACCGGTAGACTGACCTTTTCACATTCTCATGAAGTGCTGTGCTCCTCCTAGCGGTGGCCTCCGGTATTGAGCGTTTCGGCCGCGACGTGCTGCAGCAAGTATATTCACAGACGACGCAGACCGCTTGCGTGAACGTTTGCGTCCACAGCAAGTATATCCCAGGCCTAACAGCAACCCGTAGACCAGTCTACCCACAATGCAAAGTCTCATCCCGCCCTCTCTCATTCCTCATTGGTCTGACAACTCTCTGACAGCCAATCGAATGACACAGATGTCGAACTTTATAAAACAGACAGAATCTGTTGTTAGGTTGCGTTTACAACCTGACTGTGTGTCCCGCCCTGTCATACATATCGCAACCAAACAACAGATTCTGATTCCTCGTTGGTTGACAACTCACTGACAGCCAATGAATGGCCCAGTTGTGAGAATGTTTAAACTGACAGAATCTGTCGTTTGGTCAGAGAGTTGTCAGACCAATGAGGAATGAGAGAGGGCGGGATGAGACTTTGCATCATGGGTAGACTGGTCTTCGGGTTGCTGTTAGACGTATGTGCTGTGGAGAGATGCGAAAACAAGCACTATCACGATAAATGTGAAGTCAGACGCTTGCTGAGAACGTTTCAAGACTTGTGGAAGGTAAATACCTCGGCTTGGTTTAATTTAACTCTGCCAGTTTCGTCTGAAAAATGTGTGTTGGCTAAAAGCAGTTAGCTAAGTAGCTGGCTAACTTTGCTAGCACTTGAAGCAATGTTTAACTGTGTGTTACTTCGCGTTTTTAATCTGTGGTAACTTTGTAAACTATTCCCAAGTGACAGTGAGCCCAGAATGAAATTAATCAACTTTCGGATAGGTAAATTGACCAAGAATGTTTGCATGTTCATTTTAGGAGAGGCCCACGAGCTGTGTCTTGTATTTTGCTGGTGGAGTTCTAAGGTTTCTGGCTTCAGCTGCGCTCCTCAGATCCTTCATCACTGTTTATACCAACTTTCCTCTCAGATGATCCAGTTGGCTCCTTAAAGAGATTGTGAGTGAGTATTACACATGCTTTATTTGCTAATATTTTTCATGACAAAATGAATCTTTTGTAGAGTTGTCAATCACATTTTTATTTAGTTGTTTTCAATTGTGTTTGAGGAGGATCTAAATTATGATTTTTTTTCTCTACAATCTATATTTGCATTTTAGCAATGCGTTGTTTTTTTTCATTTACACAGTGTTAATATGTATATGAATAACATAACATTCTTAGTGAAATTCACCTGTATAGTGGATACACCAACTTTTATTTAAATACAGAGGTCAAACCCTCAGTCATTGCAGAAAACAAAGCAAATACCAATCTAGTAATAAAACCAAGGACTCTGCATACAGTGTCATAACATCTGTTAACTGTATGAATTAGGTGGGACTGGTGCTACACCTGAATGAATGTTGTCCATTTGTAAACTCATCTTCATCACTGTAAAGTTGATGTTCAAATAGCTGCCTGAAATGTAATCCTTGTTTTGTCCTTGTTTCTATTGCAGTTTGTTGGAGGACAACTTGATGCTCCTCAGACGAGAAGATGCTGGATCTTTGGACTGTTATAAGTTCAAATTTGCTTGCAGACTAAATAATGAAGGATTGTGTGATTTAATGTATTATTACCATAGAATAACACAGAAACATGCAATAGATCATTTTACAGCCCTGTTTTAATGGTTATTACATAGAAATTACCTGGGATGTTTCCAGGTTATTGTTTTGCATGTTATTGTGTGATTTAATGTATTATTACCTTGAAATAAATGAGAAATATTTAATTGACCCTTTTGCAGCCTTGTTTCATAGTTATTACATAGAAACTGCTCAGTTATTTCTGGGTTATTATGACATCCGTCACTTTAATAAATCTTTCTTTATTTACCTTTTGTAGACATGTCTAGTAAATTACCACATTATTACTTTAATATTACCATACAATTACCAAGTAGTTTCACCTCTTTAAATCATTTCCTCTCTCAGTCACAGGTCAGAGGTCCCTTATTACCTTGTAACTTCAATAATAATGTTTATTGTTTGCATGATATCCCCAGTGTAACTACCAGAAAATAACCTGGGTTATTACTATGGTAATTACTTGATATTGCAAGGTAATTACATAGCTATTACATTGGTATTACTATCTTGTCACTATTACCATGTTATTACCGTGCCGTTATGTAAAGTGCTACCGAAAAATCAAAGAACATGACCCTCAAAGTGCTGCCTGGCTGGTCCAGATGAGAGTGGGCTCTCTGAAGCAGGAAGATGATGGCGTCTTCAACCCCAAGCCCATTACGATCATTACGATATGCGAACTGTAATGAGTCCTGAAAGGTGTTGACAGCACGACACAAAACACAGCTCAGCCAATTGCGTTTAATAGGAAACACACTTCATAATGGTTAACAATCTTAATTTGCATGAAAGACTTGAACATCTGTTACAGAGTTTGTTCCAACTGAACTAGCTTGAAGAACTAGTCTAGAAAAACTAACTTAGCTGATGTAAAACTCTAAACACAGAAAATGGACTCACTTGTTCCTTTGACATTTACCATGGTCAGTCTACGTTCACCATTTATTTTCTAGAAATCGATTATTTCAGTGACTGGTGTGTTAATTCAGGAAAAGATAACATGGATGGCAGAAAGTTCCGGGAATGCTCACAATGAAGCATCCTGTCTTTCTCTGACATGACAGAACAGAATATGAAGACAGAACACGGAAGAGGAGCAGGCCTGTGTGGAGACAGCAGATAAGACTGTCACGGCTGCTAAGTGTTACGGTAAGGGATGCTGCCGTGCTTTTGTGTGTGAGTGAGGCTCTCTGTGATGCTCGTGTACACCACATGGAAATGTGTGTCATTTTTAGACTTTCCACCGATCCGATCGGATCGGCCGATATTTCACATTTTTTTCTAATTTTCTGATCGGTCCTTAACTTTTCATTCACCGATCCGATCAATGACGTCATCGTCATTTTGAATCTGCTCCGGTAAAACTCTCATTTACACCAATTAAACTTAGAAAACAAACAAAGCAGAAAAGACACGTACTCACTAGTATGTGTTTTATGTCTTCGTGGCAAATTTGTCGTGAGTTCTGTCACTATGTGCTGGACAATAAAGTTTTTACAATCCAGAATATGCCACACATTAAGGATGGCGACGTCTGTTGCAAACAAGGTAAGCAAACATGTCGGCGGTACGGAGACACGTGACAAACACCCTTGCTGCAACAGTTTAAGGTAAACTGACGTTTGCAGAAATGCAGGAAATGCGCTTTCAGTCTTCCAGCAGAGACGCTTCGGCCGCCGCGTGCTCCTCGCGTGCTCCTCGCGTGCTCCCCGCGTGCTCCCCGCGTGCTCCCCGCACGCTCCCCGTGTGCTCCCCGCACGCTCACGGCGCCCTCCCTGCGCGCTCCCAGCGCTCCTCGCGTGCTCCCCGCGCGCTCCTCGCGTGCTCCCCGCGCGCTCCTCGCGTGCTCCCCGCACGCTCCCCGCGCGCTCCCCGTGTGCTCCCCGCGCGCTCCCCGCGTGCTCCTAGCGCTCCTCGTGTGCTCCCCGCATGCTCCTTGCACGCTCCCCGCGCGCGCTCCCCGTGTGCTCCCCGCGTGCTCCCCGCGCGCTCCCCGCGCGCTCCCCGTGTGCTCCCCGCGCGCTCCTCGCGCGCTCCCCGTGTGCTCCCCGCGCGCTCCTCGTGTGCTCCCCGCGTGCTCCTTGCACGCTCCCCGCGCGCTCCTCGCGCGCTCCCCGTGTGCTCCCCGCGCGCTCCCCGCGTGCTCCCTGCGCGCTCCTAGCGCTCCTCGCGTGCTCCCCGTGTGCTCCCCGCGTGCTCCCCGCGCGCTCCTGACGCTGACGCATGCGTCCACAGCAAATATATTCCAGACTACTGTGGTGATACCGGACTAATGAGCTAAAGCGGGTTGTTCGTTCTCACGTCGAGGTTCGTCTGAGGAAACAGTCACTCGATTAGTTTGATCACTGATATGACATCATCAGATGTGAGCCCCAACGTTGAAGCAGCATTACTGCCTTCATTTGCATGACTGTGATTGTAAATAATTTCAGTTATGACTGTTTAACTTGGGCTGTTATTTGTGCCTCAAATGATTCTGGTTTGTCCTGATTAAACCTGAATGCCCGTTAGAGGTTAGTAATGTTTAACCCTTTCATCTCAGTTCAGGACAAAACATGGAAACAAAATAAAAATCCTTTTGATGATACTCAGTAAACAGTATGAATACAGGTAAACGAGTTATTTAAATATATACATTTGCTTCCTCATATGGTCGGATCAGTGATCAGTGATCGGTTTTTTAAAACTCTGATTGGCCCAGAAAATCCTCTTCGTGTAAAGCCTAGTCATTTTAGTGGTTGTTTATCTGTGTCTGTACTGTGTGTTTGCTTTTTCTTTCTTATTTAAATAGTACATGTGCATGAAATGGATGAGTCCTGACAGCATGCAGTGTTTGCATGGCAGTTCTCTCCTTCAGCCACGTCCTTCCTGACAGGGTAAATGTAATCTCACTTTGGTCCTGGATGAGACCCACAGAGACTGTACACACTGTCTACACAAAAACAAGCACACACTCGGGGTCCAGATGATGCAGAGCCAAACAAACAGAGAGCTTTGCATGAAGTGGCAGAGGGAGGATGTCATCCGTCCTGGTCAGGTCCCACATTAACATCACTGCGAGAGAATCGCTTTAATGGACGGGAGCATCTCTGGGGGAAAAAACAAACTAAAAATAAATAAATAAATACAAAAAAAAATACCCACACCGCAACAAAGAAACAAAAACAAAGCAAATGAACCAACTTACTGACACCTGAGCAACGGGAACGGGACAAAGGTCAGTTGTCCAGGAGGACAGTTTGATGGACACATCCAACCCGACCTGAAGGAACAGCCAGTTTACAACAACAACGTGAATGTTTTCCATCAATACGATATGCAGATACTCCGGTACGACTGTCACTGCTGAGCAGAGGACACAGAAGCAGAACACGGCGATTCTTGCTGTGTTTAATATCTCTGATTGACTATAATACAGGCAAAGATGTGTGAAATTTGCTAATATTGTATGGGAATACTGTTTGTATCAGTCTATATAATTTCACAAGAATATCCAAAGTGAAACTGGGAGAATTTTGGAGCAGAATTTTAACAATCAAATTCATCAAAAGTCAAAGCCAGTCAAATGTTAGAAATAAGAAAGTAATCAATAAAACTGTTAATGATCCAGATTGGAAAAAGTTTTACATATAAACTTTATCAGGTGCATGTCGCTCGTATGGATAATTGTGCAGTTCTCAGAGACATAACACTGCAGCTAAATCTGACATAAATCGGATTTCTTTCACTCAGATTGGACCCACAGCCAGTTTCCGACAGTGTGAAGAGCACAGTCCCCTCCAATCTGACATTTTCCCATTTCCCAAACAGATTCAGGCCACATTCATACGTGGTAATGGACCGGATACATCCGATCTGTGTCGGAGGGACTGCGGTCTGAATGACACTGGGTTGAATAGAAAATTGATTCTTGAAGGATGGATTAGATCGATAATTCAGTTCTTATTACCATTGGAGTAACAATGAACCATTATAATAGCTACATAATTCTAGCATATATACTCTGCCATATAACATGGCTTTGTTGCAGCAAAAATGCTGCTTTTGACCAAAAACCTGAGAAAAATAGCTCTAAATGCTGCAATGCGCTTCAAGTGGAAGTGTCTTTGATGCCAATATTTTTTTACTTTAGTAACACCGTCATCATCTGATCAGCTGTTTACTTCTATGAAACAACAAATACAACACTGAGAAAAGAGTTTTGGAGGCAAAATAATTATTTACTAGCTAAATAAGCCACAACAAGTTTGTTTCACAACATAATATTTGACAGAAACGTATCTTTCTATCCCTCCCTCCTTCTAATCAGCCAGTTCTGCTGGTGCACAAGCACCCCCTTCCACACACACACACACACACACACACACACACATACACACACGTGCACACACATAGACACATACACACACGTGCACACACACGCACACACATACACACACATACACGCACGTGCACACACATACACACACGTGCACACCCACGCACAAACACGCACACACGCACGCACACACACATACACGTGAGTTAATGATGGTAGAGTCTGACCTCAGCCGTCTCCAGCACATTCCAAAGATTCGCAGTCTGGACTCTGCGGTGGCCAATCCCTGTCTCATTTTCCTGATATCTGTCCCAATATACGGTTCAGATCCCCAGATACGGTTCTGATTCCCAGATACGGTTCTGATTCCCAGATACGGTTCTGATCCCCAGATACAGTTCTGATCCCCAGATACGGTTCTGATCCCCAGATACGGTTCTGATCCCCAGATACGGTTCTGATCCCCAGATACGGTTCTGATCCCCAGATACAGTTCTGATCCCCAGATACGGTTCTGATCCCCAGATACAGTTCTGATCCCCAGATACGGTTCTGATCCCCAGATACAGTTCTGATCCCCAGATACGGTTCTGATCCCCAGATACGGTTCTGATCCCCAGATACGGTTCTGATCCCCAGATACGGTTCTGATCCCCAGATACAGTTCTGATCCCCAGATACGGTTCTGATCCCCAGATACAGTTCTGATCCCCAGATACGGTTCTGATCCCCAGATACAGTTCTGATCCCCAGATACGGTTCTGATCCCAGAGGGAAAACAGGGCACTCTCTCTGCATCTCTGCATCAGAGCAGAGGGCTGCTACTTAAAGCAATGAAGGGATCAGGGTTAATGACCTCACTCAGGGGCCCACAGTGGTTCCCACGAGTGCCGTGTCGGAGACCCGAACCCAGTTCTGCCGTGCCAAAGACCACGTCATTACCACGAGGCTGCCCACTCACCTCATGCTCCCTGAACCGGTCTTTCACAGTCTGAGCCGATGGATTCTGGCATCATGGTGGAATATGTCCGTGCCATCAGGAAGGAACATGGTTGATGGAAAAACCGGCTCATTCAGGATGTTCAGCTGTCAGATGACATCATTCTATGAGCTCATACTGCTACTGATCCTAGCTCTGATCCTAGACCTGATCCTAGACCTGATCCTAGATCTGATCCTAGACCTGATCCTAGACCTGATCCTAGACCTGATCCTAGCTCTGATCCTAGACCTGATCCTAGACCTGATCCTAGACCTGATCCTAGACCTGATCCTAGCTCTGATCCTAGACCTGATCCTAGACCTATCCTAACCTGATCCTAACCTATCCTAACCTATCCTAGACCTTCCTAACCTATCCTAGCTCTGATCCTAGACCTATCCTAGACCTTCCTAAACCCCATCCAGACCCCAACCACCAACCAACTCCAACCCTACCATCCCACCACCTAACCCCCAACCCCAACCCCTAACTCCTAACCTATCCTAGACTACCTAACCATCCTAATCTATCCTAGACCTACCTAACCTACCTAACCACCTAACCTATCCTAGACCTTCCTAACCTTCCTAGACCTATCCTAGCCTTCCTAACCTCCTAGACCTATCCTAACCTACCTAACCTACCTAACCTATCCCAACCTACCTAACTTCCTAACCTACCTAACCTACCACCCTAACTAGACCTCCTCACCACCACATCACACTCCGACTACCTAACCACCTACTCCACACCTCCCTAACTCCTACTTCCTATACATCCTAACTTAACTTATCTAACTCTAACTATCTAACCTATCCTAACCCAACCTAACCCTATACCTAAAACACTACCACTACCAACCTACCTACTTCCTAACTAACATATCTACATCTACCCAACTACCTAACATATCTAACTATACTAACCTACCTAGACTATCCTAACCTACCTAACTCCTAACTTCTCCATCTACTTACACCTACCCACTATCCTAACCTGCCTAGATCTGATCCTAGACTTGATCCTAGACCTGATCCTAGACCTGATCCTAGATCTGATCCTAGACCTGATCCTAGACCTGATCCTAGATCTGATCCTAGACCTGATCCTAGACCTATCCTAGACTATCCTAGACCTATCCTAACTAACCTAACCTAACCTAGACTATCCTAGACATATCACATCTAACCCAGACCTAACCTAACATACCTAGACCTATCCTAGACCTACCAATCTAACCAGCACCTATACTCCTAGTCTATCCCAGACCCCACTCAGTCCCATTACTAATTCCTACTTCTAACCTCCTAATACTAATCTAATTTCCTCTCTAACCTATCCTAATCTTCCTAACCTATCCTACCAATCCTAACCTATTACACCTCCTACACCTACTCCACCTACCCACCCTACCCCTATCCTACTTACTACTAATACCACACCCACCAAAATTCCTAACTACTACTTCCTATATCCTAATCTATCCTAACCTCCTAACCTAACACTACTTAATATACTAATTACACCACAACCAAAAAATTCTTATATCTAATACTACTATTAATCTCCTATAAACCCTAAATAAACACCTATATACATAACTAATACTACTTCCTAACCTAACTAAAACCATATACTAAATAAAAACAAAACAACCCTCATAACTATACCTATAACCCACCTCCTAGACATGATCGTACATCTGAACCTAGACCTGAACCTAGATCTGAAGCTAGACCTGAACCTAGATCTGATCCTAGATCTGATCCTAGACATGATCGTACATCTGAACCTAGACCTGAACCTAGATCTGATCCTAGACCTGATACTAGACTTGTTCCTAGACCTGATCCTAGACCTGATCCTACATCTGATTTCTAGATCTGATCCTAGATCTGATCCTAGACCTGATACTAGACCTGATCCTAGACCTGATCCTAGACCTGATCCTAGACCTGAACCTAGACCTGATCCTAGACCTGAACCTAGACCTGAACTTAGACCTGAACCTAGATCTGATACTAGACCTGAACTTAGACCTGAACTTAGACCTGAACTTAGACCTGAACCTAGACCTGATCCTGGACCTGAACTTAGATCCGATGCTAGAACTGAACCTAGACCTGATCCTAGACCTGAGCAACTGCAGCAACCCCAGATCATCACACTGCCCCCACAGGCTCATACAGTAGGCACTAGGATGATGCTGCATCACTTCATCTGCCTTTCCGGCCACATGTTAGGTTAATTGATCACTCTAAATTGTCGCTAGGAATGAATGTGAGTGTGAATGGTTGTCTGTCTCTCCATGTTGGCCCTGTGACAGACTGGCGACCTGTCCAGGGTGTACCTGCCTCTCGCCTGATAATAGCTGGGATAGGCTCCAGCAACCCCCGCGACCCTGAACTGGATAAGCGGTACAGAAAATGACTGACTGACTTCTCAGACAGACTAACATCTTTTCCACGACCACGGATGTGTCTTTCCACATGGTTGTTTAGGAAATGAGAAGCAACTCATTGCACCAGTTGGGGTTAAATAACTTGTTGCAGCTGAAAGATAATCGCCCATGCAGTAATTATCCAATAGGAGGCTCCTACCTATTTGCTTAGTTAAATCCAGGTGGCAACTTTTTTTTTTGGCCCGGCAGTGTATATATATATATATATATATATATATATATATATGTGTGTGTATATTAGGGCTGTAACGGTACACAAAATTCACGGTTTCGGTATGTACGTCTGTACACAGGTGACGGTTCAGTTTTTACTTGGTACAGTAATGGAAAAAATACAGGTACTAGTTATTAGCACATATATATATATATATATATATATATATATATATATAAAAAAAAAAAACACAGGGTTTCCCCCAGTGCTTTATAGGCCTGGCGGGCTGCCAGGCTTATCTTGCCTCCCCGCCAGGCTAAGCGTCATTTATTTATTTATTTCAAATAGTTTTTTTAATGCACCAAAACAGTATACCAAAGACAGCATACAAAGCTTTTAACCGCATCTGGTAATTAGGCACAATGGCGACATCTTGTGGCTGATATGTGAATACTTGTTGGGGTGAGAGGCGTCATTTCCATCACCTGGACTCCCAATACCTGTCGACACACGATGCGACATGTCTCGAGGAAAGAGCCAAAAATCATTGGAAACGTCGGAGGAGCACTGTGGAAGACGGTGAGGAGTCCGCTCGTTCACCCACAGGGCGAGGCCAAGAAGAGCCCCCCCACGAGCGTCCCATCCCAGGGGAGCCGACTGAGCCGGTCCAAGTTAGCACAAATATTAGCTTCCCGCCGGAGCAACAGTCTACGAGCCGTGATGCAAAACATCAAATGAGCGGATTTAATCCAAAATGGTTGAATGACGCCAAATATAGCGGATGGCTCTACAAGACCGAGTATGGTGCGCATGTTTTATACTTTATTGAAATACTAACGATATTATACTACAGATAAGCTTAGTTTTATAGCTGCAGATTTGTGTGTGTCAATTCATAGGTATGTTTTGCCGGGTGTGCCGCAACCACCGCCAGCGAGCAACACAAGGCTCCTCAACCAGAGTCTTTATTGAAGCTCCTTGTACATCTTATAGGCAAGATGTGCTAAACGCACATATCGGGTCTCTACACCATCGCACCAGCATTGAGATGGCAGCAAGCAAAAGTAAGCCATGAATAGTGTAAATACAATACACTGACTAAAGATAAATATATCTATTATGATTTATCTATAGCTTTTTCGTTTTCCATTTTGTAGGCTTGTTAATTACTGAAGCCTTTGAGCCAGTAATTAGCGTGGAGCACGAGGCAATAATTGGTGGGTTTAAATGTCTTTACTGGCTGCTAAAACATGAAATTTCCCACCATACAAAGTATGGAGCCCTGCTTGATCTTGCCAAATTACTTGGCTGTGACTACTTCTCCAAACTTCAGGTAAATCATTTTAATGTTTATTTTGCAATGTTGACAAAGTTTTCAAAACTATAAAGATTAAGTGTTACATTACTTTTTCTATCTTTTTTAGATTGACAGAAGGACCAATTATAGATCTCACAAAATTGTTGATGAGATGTTGGAGATTCTGTCCAGTGTTGTGGAAAAACCAATTCTAGAGGCCATTCGACTTTCTACTGCCATTGGCATTGAGGTGGATGAGTCCACGGATATGTCCATGACCAGGCAACTGGATATACACATTAGGTACTACAACTGTACTGCTTATTTAACTAAGAACATGTATCTGACCTTATGCTGTACAAATGAAAATAATATTAATAAAACCTTTTTTAGGTACCTGGACAGAGAAGGCCAACTTTTTTGTCAGTTTCTTGACATGGTGCCGCTTAAAGATGGGAAGGCAGATACCATTACTCAGATCACGTGAGGTGATCACAGTCAAAGCAACACCAGCAGATCGAATTTTTGGTTTAGGGACAGATGGTGCTGCTGTGATGACAGGTATGACCTGAAAATAAATTTGAGGTATGATTACTCTTATCTACAACTTAAGACTGATCATTGTACTTTATGTCTTCAAGGACGCCAGAACGGTGTTGCCAAACAGCTGACAGACTCCTGGCCACAGCTTGTGTCTGTGCAGCACACCGCCTTGCTCTTGCGTGCAAAGATGCTGCAGACAATGTGCCATTCATGAAAATGTTCCGAAGGCACCTTCAAGACCTGCACATTTATTTTAGAAACAGTGCCAATCGTACAGCTGTGCTGAAAGCAGCTTCCAGTGTTTTAGGTGTGGACAGCCTGAAAATAACTGTAAGCAATCTAATATTTTTGTATTTGAGACAAACTGATTGCAAAAATGTCTACATATTGCCTTTTCCTGACTTGCCCTTTCTACATTTTAAGATAATTTTCCACACCATTGTCTGATTTTATGTGTCCTTTTTATGTGTTTTGGGACTTTAGGTGGTGAAGGACACAAGATGGCTGTCCCAAGACACAGCCATTTCAACTCTTCAGAGGAATCTAGCTGCTGTGCTGGTAGTTCTTGCTGAGGAAGCAGAGAGGAAAGACCCTGTAGCAAGGGGTCTTTATACATCTGTGCAACATACAGGTTTGTGGCTGCTGTCCACCTCCAGGCAGATGTCCTTCCCCACCTAACACGGCTTTCAAAGCTTTTCCAAAAGGAAGACGTCAATTTTTTGGCAATTAAGAAACATGTAAGTTGATTTCAAATGAGCACACATACACTTGTTAATAGATAACTATGAAAAGCAAAAGCAAAATTAGCTTAAATATTTTCATTTAATATCTTAGGTGCCTGTTGCAATTGAGGCCATTCGACTGATCAAGGAGGCAGGAGACAAGCAGCCTCCAGGGTCCTGTCTCAGTGGGTTGGAAGATAGAGTGAAAAGCCTCAACATACAGGCAGAGGAGGAGAGGAGAGGCCACAGGGTTGATCATTGGGACCTCACTTCTTTTTGACCCGTTTTCAAACTCAGGCATTGAATTTTCAACATTTTTATAGTTGCCAACTTAAAAAGTTGTAATTACCCTGTAATTTCACTAATTTGAAATATGATGTTTTCAAAAGGTAATGGACTTACTTGGACCATCTCATTGAGCACCTTGAGAGGAGATTCCCACAGATAAACATCCTAGGTGCATTTAACATTCTCAGCCCACAAGCAGTGGAGAGAGGAGATGGCGACTTTCCAGGGAACGTACAACTGCTTGCCCCAAAATTTCCAAATGTGGATGGCAGAGCAGCACTGCAAGAATGGAACAGCTTCAAGGTTCATGTGGGCCAGGGCATGTTTAAGGTAAGCAGCAGAAGTAAAATGTTGAATGGATTTACTAAAAAAAAATCCTCTGTATTCCTAACAAATGTTATTCTTTGCTTTATCCTATAAGGACAAGTCACAGTTGGAGGTAATGCAGGAGCTGGCCTCTGACTTTGATGAGCTGAAGCTCCTGTACCCAAACCTGGCCCAGCTGTCTGTCACAGTTGACATTGTCAGTGCAATGGCAGAGATTTTTCGGCTATGAACAGGGTGAGTATTTTGTCTTCACTTTTCTGCTAACAGTTTAAGTAGGTAGACATTTGTTTAATGTCAGTTATTTGATTATTTTAAATAGATCAAGACAGACCTCAGGAACAGACTGCAGGGTAAAAGCCTGACTGCTTGGTCCCTCTGTGGCTGAGCTGGACTACAACAAGGCTCTGGAAAAGTTTTTTGAGAAGCCCAGGAGGATTGCTTGCCCAGATCCAACCTGCTCCATGTGTAGCAAAAAGTAGAAGAGGTCACACAGCACTCTTCAGCCTCTTGAGTTCCCTGGTTTTACCTCATGCCCAATGTTTGCACTTTCTAATTTATGCTATCTTATTTTATAGTAAAAAGTGACCAGCAATGGCTTGTCTTAAGATTTAAGTACTTGAATTGTGTTTTTTGTTGTTGTGAAGGACGTATTTCAAAATTGTGCCTTAAGTATTGTTAATAAATTATTAACACGTAATAGTCACAATTTCTAAATTCCTCATTTTTCAACCTTTTTTTTTTTCAAAAGACCGAGCGCTGGGGGCCCGTCGGTGGCGGTGGACCACTGGTGGGCTTCTCAACCACCGGGCTTAGCAAGTTTTCTGGGGGAAACCCTGTAAATATATATATATATATATGCACACACAGTGTCCTTCCTTATGCATCCTTATTTTCTGTGGTCTTTGAATCCCTTCAGATCCCCCATGAGGAGCTGATACACTGGGGTGTCTTGGTCTGTCCTCTGAACCTGATAACAATAATAATAATAATAATAATAATAACAATAGTAATAATTATAATAATAATAATACATTTTATGTAAAAAGCGCCTTTCAGAACACCCAAGGACACTGTTGAAGGAACAATTAAAACATGAAGAAGCTGCTGTTAGAATAAGGAAGCCAAACAGGACAGCGCTGCAGTGGTGCGTGGGAAGCTAGCTGCTATAGGACTGTCTGCACAAATGTGTTTTGAGTCTGGATTTAAAAAGTGGGAGAGAGTTTATGGTACGTAGATCAGGGGGGAGAGAGTTCCAGAGATGGGGAGCAGAGCGACTGAATGCTCGATTCCCCATGGTGACAATGCGGGCGGGGGGGACAGAAAGCTGAAGAGATGTAGAAGAGCGAAGTGAGTGGACAGGAGTGGCGATGTGTAGGAGATCAGATAAATATGGGGGGGCTAGACCGTGGAGTGCTTTGAAAGTGATGAGGAGTATTTTGAAGTTGACTCGCTGTTTTACAGGAAGCCAGTGAAGCTGTTGCAGGATGGGGGTGATGTGGTGGGGGCAGGGGTCCTGGTAATGATACGAGCTGCAGTTTCTGGAGGGATTTGTTGGGGAGACCAAAGAGAAGTGAGTTGCAGTAATCAATCCGGGAGGTAACAAGGCTGTGGACAAGGATGGCAGCGGTATGGGGGGTGAGAGAGGGGCGGAGACGAGAGATGTTTCGTAGATGGAAGTATGCGGACCGATGATATTATTGATGTGATGTCTCTGTGACGCAACCTCAGATAAGCAGGAGCAGGTTCATGGAAGGAGGCTTATGGTTCTGAATAATAGTAATCAATACTGACTATTGGTAGGAAACAAGAGTATCAACTGTCGGGCTGCAGTAAAAAAACCCAACATTTAATCATCCTCCGATGATTTAATCATCCTTCTCTCCTCCGATCTCCTCCAGTGTACTTTTGTGGCTCCAAAACATGGCATCACTGTCTTTTTGCTCCTGATAGGAGTCTAAACTATGTTTGGTGATAAATGGTGACTTATAATTTTGGTACATCTTCTTTCAAACTGCACAAAAAGAGAAGAGGAGCTCATGTGCTGAGCCTTATCTTGATGAGGATGTTCATCTTCCTACCTTTTGAAAACTAGCTACTCAGACATGAGTGTGGCAATAATTTGTCTGTTTCAGTTCATGAGCTTGTTCTTCCCTGTACTGTGATCCTATTTGAATTTTGCTGAGATGTACGGGGTTTCCCCAGCCTTACGAAATACTTCAAATAAATCACGAGGAAGGTACCACTCTCTAGGTGTTGTTGAGAGGATGTGTTTTTACCGTGAATGATCTTTTACTGCTACTTTGTCAGTTGTCTTTGGGTGAAGGAGATAGCTCATGATCAGAGGGAGAAGTTCCAGAGATTAAGCGTTTCCTCGGGGTGGGGTGATGTTGAATGCTCAGAGATCACTCATGCGGTTTCGGCTGATGTGAAACCTGCCGAATGACTGATTTGACAAGCTGCCTGGAAACATCTGCAGCCTGAGCTGGATGAGAAATCCTGCTGTCTTTGACTTCACATGTGGTTATGGCAGCACATGGCTTTTCTTTCTTCCTCCTCAGCAGCTTATTAACTGCTGGGAGATTCTCACCTGCCAGGTCTCTGACAGACTGTAATACTGCAGATAAAAAGCAGTCAGTCACCTTTAAAACTGGCTGAACGATCATGTCTGATTTGCCATTGGGGGGTGGAACAGGCCCAAACTAGTGGGATTCACCGCCGCTTAGTTTTTGTCAGGAATCAGACTTGCTTGGGGCTGCTGGTAACAGGCCATGAATGAGCTCATTATAAGAAGAGCAGTGAAATGATGGAGTGAGGATCAGGGATGTGTGCAGAACAGTCGGGATGATATGGTACTTTGCATGGATAACCAACCTGACAAAGTATGTACGGAAAGGCGGGGATGCAGACAATCAAGGAGGTAATTAACACAACACTGCTCCTTTCTTTCTTTCAGCCTTCTGGGAAAGGTTTTTGGCATCGGGACATTCAATACATCATGTTGGACTACCTTTAGCTTTGATGACATCATTTCGATTAGCTTATCTAGTTTTAAAGCAATTATTTCTTTCCAGGGTTGAATGACTATTTTTGCCAGGACGTTGTTTTGGTGGGAAAGCCTCATGGGAAAGTTAGGAGAGCTGACTTTCTCTGGAAAAGTGTGTATTCAGATCACTTTTCATCTGAACCGAAGTTTATTGGTCTGTGTATGATCAGATGGGGATGATGACTTCATCCTCTTTGGTGCCTTCAGCTCCAGCTCCGACCACCCCCCACTCATACAATCAGGAATATCTGAGTGACTCTGGACAATCAGAGCTGCCTGACTCCTCACCAACACCCAGAAACACAACCAGGTCCACCTCAGACTTCAGTTCAGACTTCTACTTCTTCTGTTCCATCTCCCTTTTGCTTTGACCTGTAAACTATGTTCTGATAAAAGCAAGTCTCACATGAGTTCATTCAACGCTGCAGCTAGAAAATGTCAGCATGATTCTCCATCTTTTTCTGCAAAAGTAAAGATAATGGAACCTTCACAAAGTGTAAATGATAAAGAATGCACTGCTAATCTTAAAACCACTAGCACTGTTATTCTCCATCAGTCTATCTATTTCAGTTGTGTGGCAGCTTCATGCTTTTCACCATCATAAAATTGTATAGGAGAGACGTATTTTATCAGAGAAGGTAAAATATTTATGATCAATGCAGGCGTAAAGATGAACTGATATAGACAGCAGAACAGTACAGATATACCACCGAACCGTGGACTGAATAAAATGCACCATAAACCAGTTGAATCTACATTCAAAAGCAGGTTGGCAAAGGTTTTTCTGTAGATCCAGTACAGAGTCAAAGCGAGATTTCCACATCAAACACAACCACAACTTAGACACAAATGTAGAAGTCAGAGATTATTAAAGCCTTTGTTAGTACTCTACATAGAGTGGAGCCATGGTAAAGGCTATGACTATGACTTCTACTGCTAATGATCAGGTCTGGATTTGCCATTTGCATGCCCTCCCTGAACTTGTGTGGTTGCTCCACTTCTCTCCCTGAGGTGTGAATGTGAGCTCACGGTTCCCGTGTCGTCACCACAAACTGTCCTCTCAGCTTGTCTGAGTGTGAAAAAAAAGCCTTTGCTCGTTTTTTCTGAAGACACAGGAACGCTAGCAGACCGTGTGACGGTTACTGCAGGGGTCCTCTGAAGGACACATGAACATTTCTTGTCCCTCAGCTTGGATGTAGAAATATCTGCCAAACCTAACGTTCAGTGCATCTCTCACACACAATACTGGGTATAATTATCCAACCCACACTCTGGCAGGCAAGCGCTGCGGTACCATCCAACGCTCCCAGGTGTCCTGTCCTCCGTGTGCTGTGGGTGTGGTAACCCTGCAATGCTGGCAGATACTCCAGCGCCTGTGCTTCATCTCCTCATCACAGCCTGCAGCAGTCCCATTTTCATTCATCGCCAGACTGTTTTCCTCAGGATAACTTTCAGGATAACTCTAGTTCTGAATGTAAATTCTTGTCAGGTCTTTCCTTGTTTATAAATAATTAAATGCACAAAAATAAAAGCTGTAGTCACCGGTGGAACGGAGAGGACTGTAATAACACTGCTGATTTTAACTGACCCGCTCAACAACTGAATGGTGACATGTCTACCAGACAGCTGCTGTTTGACAAGAAGCATTTTGCCTTCCTGTGCTCTGGAGGCGCGGCTGCAGGGGAAGTCTGAAAGAAGGACTTTGGACTCATGGGCCGTCTCTCACTCTGCGTACTTGTGCGTACTTGTGCGTACTTGTGCGTACTTGCGTGCTCGTGGACTCGTGAAACGTCATCACCCGCGGTCCAAGTCATGTTCCATTAAAAAGTTCGTTTCTCAGCAAGTTCACTGGAAATCCCCGGATGACAACTTTCTCCGCCCATTTTACCGAGCATGCATCAGAGGAGGCTCGTGCGTACTTGGCCAGATATAAATCCCAGCATGCACCTGCACACGCGCAGCGTTTGACAGCCTCCTCCTCCCTCTCCGCCCCCAACAGCCAAACCTGAGCGATCATTTCTTTTCTTTCCTGTTCTTGGTCTTTTATCTGCAGCTCTTTTTCCCGCTTTCCTCTCACAGCTGTTTTCCATCATATATTTATGTCCTGATTGTCCGTTTGCGTTAATGTGCTTATGCATTGGAAATAAATATAATTTACACGTTGGGGAAAAAAACAAAACATCCACTTAGTAGGCTGTAATTGTTTTGGAGCAGTTATTTTAATTGTTTTTATTTGTTTCAGTACCATCTCTACATCTCCACAACGATAAATAACAAACAGCTGTAGAATAATAATATTTTCATGTTGACAGGCAGCCCTGCTCACAGTTGGTGGTGATGTCACAAGTTTGCGTTGTCTCAATCCGTCAAGTAGGCAGAGTCCGTGCTTGTGACCTCCACAAGTGCAGACTTCTAGTACGTACCCACAAGTCTGTACTCACAAGTACCCAAGTACGTAGTACACACACTAGGAATTGAGAAACGGCCATGAACTGTGGATTTTCAAATGCAACTTTCTTGAAATGTTTTCCAGGCTCTCCCACCTGTGAGTTGAGTTTCCTCGCTGGTCTGTAGGATGCCTACTTCTGCCTTATGGAGGTGATTCAGGTGTTAGCAGTTCTTATCCATCTCACACATTCTTTTTTTTTTCTTTAATTAAACATTTGTTTACAGCAGCATTTTACATCGTATTGCTGGGCTAGGACAAGAGGAAAAAGGAAAGTTAACAGAAGCAATGATAGAAAGTGGAACAAAGAGAAAGGAGTGAGAAAGAGAGAGAGAGAGAGAGAGAGAGAAAAACAAATGGATCCACTTCCACAGTTCACTGGTGCATCTGTACAGAAATCCCTAAACAACATTCGAGGTCTCTGCTGGAAAACAAAACCAGTAATCCCCCACAGGAGGACCTGCAGGTGGTTTAAGTATCATCAGATCATACAAACACACGCAGAGAAGAGGTAAAACCTAGTCAGATAAGATTCAACTGATCTAAACCTGGATAAGTTGAATCTACTTAAAAAAAATTGAGGAAACTGGTTGCCCTAAAAATTTTAAGAAATGCATGATAAAAACCTGAGTGTATTTCACTTCAACTTTTAAGTTCAGCGTAGTAGGAAAATTAAGTTTCATTAATGGGAGTGACTACGTAGAATGAACCAGAATGGTTTCAGTTAACAGAACTTCTTTTCAACATGATCAAAGTTGTAAGCTGATGAAGTAAAGAAAAGGAAGAAACTGTAACTTCCCTCAATTTAAATGAGATCCTTCACACAAACCATTTTCTCTAGTTTGTGCCATCATTTCAAGTCCATCTTGCTTGTAGTAATTAATGGACTGGAATATTTTGCTCAATAGCAAGAAATATTCATTGTTGAGTTTTAGCTGAAATTAATGTCAGCCTACAGACGTTTCTGTCGCGGTGCAGCAACTGCTGGATCGTAAGAATTATACACAAGTGAATAAAGAAACAAGTTGAGGGCAGTCACATGACACTATCAATATTGCATATAAATCCATCATTCGGGAATTATCTCTAATTTGTTGTTAAAAGAAGCGAACTGCATTGTGGGAAACCTGCTCCCTTACATTTGCATTTTGCATGGTCATGACCAAAACTTAGAAATTTGTGTCCATCAAACTTTAAATTATTCACACGTTTAACTTTTTCTACAAATTAGTAGAGTGCACTCATATTTCTTAGTAATGAGCTCAAACTTATTTATTTAGTACATTTTTATCAAATAGTTTAAGTAAATCTGTAATCCGGGCTGAGAGTGTAGTCAGAGCAACAGGAAGCAGCATCACAGCATCATCATCATAATAAAGGGTCTCCGTGGTGATGCAGTCATGCAGATGCAGCCTCGTCTCTGCAAGGAGGAGGAAGCCCGCAAAGCCCGAGACCCAGGGCCCCAGCAGCCACCCAGACGCCTAGATCCCAGCCACCCCCCCCCCCCAAAGGGACGGACATGCATCCCCCCAGAGGGTGGCAGAAGGCGGCCCCAGCCGAAGCCCCCTGCGATCTCCGGACCCAGGCCCCAGTGGACCAAGACCGGCAGCTGGTGACCCTGCCGGCCACTGACAGAGGTACGTCCTCTGTACCTGTTTAACGTACAGGGAGGCTGGAGAAGATACGGGCTGACCAATCAGGCGACTGGACCATTTAAACAGAAGCACCATATTTGACAAGGCTGGGTCTATTAGCATTAGCATAGCATTAGCAAATGATTAGCATCACAAGGCATCTTCACTGACGACCAGGGTGCACGGGGTTAACTAGAGATCTTATAGTGAGTTGACCTAGAAACGTCATCATGCAGTTTTACTGGAGAGAGAAGAGAGGGAGAAAAATAAGAAAAGTAGTCATATAAACTTTAAAGCTCATCCTGGTTTGTAGATAAAGTCGGTGCTGTGAAAGGAAAGCTTTCAGGTTCAGCTTTGAGTTGAGGTGATGAGGACAGAATCATCGTGTGAGAGTCAAGCTTGCTTTATTTTCCGTAGAGTGAATGCATGAGTCTGTTTGCTCCTGCACGTCCTGGTCGGAAAGAATCAGAGCAGTCGAATCAATCCGTGTTCATTTTCCTGGTGAAGTGACGACTCGCTGCCTCGTCTCCCGGTGACGGTCAGACTGCTGCTGTCTGCATCTGGCTTACACACTCATGCTTGTCATCATTCATACATAACACAACCGCCACAGCAGCGGCATCATCGGGGCACTGAGAAGGGACTTTATTAAAAAAAGGAAAAGAAAAGGCTTCTAGTCTGCTGACGATACAGCTGTCTTCAGCAGCTGTATCATCTGAAAGTGGGAAACAAAAGTCCTCAGAGTAGTCAGAGCTACGCTGCATGTTTCCCTCCCTCTCTACCGTATTTCCATTTTCACTGTCAGGCAGGAAACCAGCAGGCAGAGTTAGCAATGCACTAAAGTGCATCAACAGAGCATTGAGAGAGTTTATGCCAACAGTTTGCTGCTGATCCCCCCAAAAGAGACCCAGTATAAGTGAAAACACAGAAGCCGTGATACACGTGTGTTAAAACTAGGGATGTCCTGATACCGATGCCAGTATCGGTACTTGCTCCGATACTGGCCTATTTTACTGTACTCATACTCTTTAAATACTTGCTCACAACATCACGATACCTAGCGTAGAACTCCGGGTGTCACGTTTCCCGCTGTGTTTACGACGCCATGCTGGCAGGAAAGCCCTCTTCAACATGAGCGGCGCCAGCTTCACATTTACTCTGTCACAGTTTACATCTGACCCGTCTGATGTTCCCGTGATACTTCTCCTAACGTCAGTGACTTTTTCTCTTTCTCTCCCTCCGGACATACTAACACATCCAGACTGGGACCTTCCTGTCCTTATCCAGCGTTCTACAGGAATCTGATGGCGACAGGGTTGTGAGGAAATAAAGTTTATTTCCACTCATTGATTTTCAGCTGTATTTACAGATGTCATCCATTTTCAGAACCTCTCAGTTCAACTCAGGATTCATGTGTCGGTGGGAAGTTTCCTGCTCATTCTGCTTCCTACACTTTCTAAGTATATTTATGGTGAGCTGGTATTTTTTTAGAGTGTAGGAATCTTTATCTATGTAAAATTACAAGAATGCATTGCTAAAATACAGCAAACTGCAACGGCATCAGATGGGCTGTTTATAAGCATCTAACCATGTGTAAGCTTTTCTTCCTGCTCCTGTGAAGTCAGACTGTTGTTTGACGAGGTAGTTGTAAATGTGATGGTAACATGTCCACATCACGCCTGAGCAGCAGAGATGCTTCTCTCCTCTCTTTCCCTAAGCCATAAAAGCTTCCCCCTCCATTTCGCTCTATGTTCGCATCTGTCCTACAGTGCACAGCGCTCTACCATCCAGCCAATCACCATTTCCGTCCCCACAACACATTCCTCGTCTCTTATGCTCCCCTGGCCTCTACTCCCCCCGGGTGAGTTGGGTGTTGGTTGGGCTGAGTTTGGGTGTTGGTTGGGCTGTGGGTAGAGTTTGGAGGGGTATGTTGCTGGCATGGGTGGAGAAGGGTTTTTTGGGGCGGGTTGGAGCTTGGAATTTAATGAAGGAGGGGTGGGTTGGGGGCAGATTGGGTTGGAGGTACAGGCCTGGAGGGTTGGGGGGGGGTGGGATATGAGCTGGAAGGGGACACTTTCGTAATATGGAAAGTATTAAAATCAAGATTTTATTCAACAATTAAATTAGATGTAGCTTATCTGTCTTCAAAACCATACTAAATATTTAGTAAAGTCAAAATACACATTTTGAATAGTAAAATATGTGTGTTACTAGACTGACTGTAGCTTTAAAACATGCTAGAAGTTTTTGTTTAATTTTGTCAATTTGCAACAAGTAAATGGCACCGACTCGGAGGAATGCCCCTCGACTACTACTGATCCAGGAAAGATGTTTATTTTGTTTATGTTGTACTGTATGATCAGCACATGCATAGAGAATGGACACAGGCGTATACACTCAACCCAGAGTCTGATGTGGAGTTTGAAGTACGTGAGGTACCACAGAGACCCTGACAAGTAAGCAAGTTAGCAAACAAGTCATAGGCTAACGGTTAGCATTGAGCTGGGAGATGGTTTCACTCACCGGCGTTTGTCCATGAGGCGTTTTTATGATGGGAACTGCATCGGTTCCCATCATAAAAACATAATCCCAGAGAAAAAACACTTTACTGTCCGAGATTGATGAAGCTGTCAGGAGTGAAGTTCACACACAAAGTAGAGGGTTTTTCTGCTTCTGAAGATAAAATCCAACCACTTCTGGCGAGTCGATCATCGTCCGGTACAACAAATAAACTCCCTCGCCACATGAAACCACAGTTTTTCCTACTGGTCATTGTCTGGAGCTCAAAAATGCAAAAGAAAAAAAAGAGAATCTTTTCTTCTGAACTCTGGAGCAAACTTGTTAGCCGATGGCTGCCTGTCTCAGACAAAGTCTGACTGTTGGCTTCCTCCTCAGAGGGTTCGGATGGGTTAGGATTTCTCTTGGGCAAAGTGGGCGTCGTGCTACGATGCCGTGCATGCACATTTGGTGCTTTAGGATCGGTGAAATGTGGTGAAATGATATTTCTGTGGGTATTTTTATGGCAGCCATTGGAAGGGAGCTACAGCTTGGACTGAAACCCCTATAGAGTCATATACAGTAGATCACTCAAATATGCACGAATAAAGAAAAATATCTTATGTGAAGTTTTATGAAGAAGTAACACACGAACATGGTTAAAAGCATTTTTCACGATTAGTCTCATTTAAGCTGCCATGGCTCATAACTGTCATCTTTTGTTTCATGACAATCTTGATGGTAAAAGATATTGTCTGTACGGACACAGCACATACCTGCTTCCTGCAATGGCTCAAACAGTTTAGTCTTTGAGGTGTGAGGTAACTCTAACACACTGCATGAGTTGTTGGAAATGTGGGGTATAAATAAATTTGACCTTGACCCTTTACCCATCTGAATCAATGACAGCAGTCATGGCTGCATGTGAGAGGCTGTATATGTCTATGCATGAACTCATAGTCATACAAATCCATCACCCATTGATCCATCTGATGTTAATGCTTATTCCAGTGCTGGGTCACAGGGGGGCCGGAGCCAAGTGGCTACCAGGCAAGGGCCAGAGTACACACTCCATGACAGGGTCAGCATCAGTCACACTCACACTAATCCCTGCAGGAAGCAACTGAGGCGGCAGCGCTGACCACCATCTTACACGAGAGTAACCCCGTGTTCACACCGGGCGCGAATGAATTACATGTTAAGTCAATGTACAGGCGCGAATAGACGCGTCTTTGCTTGGCGCGGCGCATTTGACGCGAATTCGCGGCGCGATGAGCCCCAAACGCGCGTCTAACTCGCGCGAATGAGGTGTCCTATTCGCGCGAATAGAGCGTATTCCGCCTATTCGCTCGAGTTGAAAAAATTGAACTCGAGCGTTTTTGACGCGTGAACAAACCAGCCCCGTCATTGAAAATGAATGAGACGTGATGTAAACGGACCGGCGCTCTGCAGCTCGCTGCTTTCTTCAATAGTAAAGAAGGGGAAAGCGCTTTTCACAGATAAAATCACAAAGTGCTGCACACAAACACGGTGGAATACCATAAATTTATGTCTGAAAACCCGGTCAGACAAAACCTCATCAACCCAAAAGCTGCAGATCTCTGCAGCCGGTGTTTGACGGGGTGAAACGTCACAACGCCGACACTCCCGGAGGAATATGCAGCTCTGTCCTCGCTACATAAATAAATTAAGGTTGTTTGTTATACAACGTCAATATAATTAAATATGAGTCTGTAGTCAGACTGGTGTAGTATTCAGTTTGGTCAGAAGATGACGCTGCAGTACCAGGAGTTCAGCTTCAGTAGATGTAAACAAACACATGCTGGGTGTGTTGTGGTTGTGAACTGGTTGAAAGCAGCAGGAAAGCAACAGTTACGAGTTGCATTTAATCAGCTGGTTAAATGTTGAGAGGTGGAGGAGAGGAGACGGTAGAGACTCGTTAAACTGAGCTACAATAGCTAGCGAAAACACGTTTTTTTGCTGGAAGTTGTTGGACATTTTGGTGGAAGCGCTAGCTAGCTAGCTGCGGCTAGCTTACTCACCGAAGGCAGGTGGACAGACGCTCCGCAGCCGGAATACAGTGCCTGTAGTTTGTCTCCTGGAGGGATGTGCAGCACCCATCCTCACCGACAGAAGCCCATCAAACTGGGCTGGGAAACCCCCCTGGACGCGGCCGTCATCAAGACGTAACTCCTGGATCAGCTGATGAAATTCACCGAGCTCTGAGCGCCTCTGGAGAAACTGGTGGGTCCAAACACGCCGGCGTCTTCTCTTTTCCATCTTCCAGAGCAGGTAGAATGCCGCAACTCGCTCAAAATAACCGGAATCTGCCACGTTCATCTGACTGAACTGAATGACTTCGTGACAAACCACTGTTTTCTCTAGAAAGTTCAACTTGACGCGCGAATGAAGCGTTTTATTCGCGCGAACAATACGCCCATTCGCGCGACAATACGCTCCATTCGCGCATACAAACCCCATTCGCCAACAATACCCCATTCACGCGAAAAACCCCAAAAGGAGAAACTACAGCATCCCCTGAAATCTAGGGGCGACGCGAAGGAGGCACCGGGGCACGGGGAAGAGTGGCCAAAATTTCACATACCCCGAAATTCTCTCTTTTAGAACAAATTCCCAGACACCACAGAATTTCCTTTTTTCTTTTTCTTAACAATTATACCCTCTAAAAATCAACACAATTCTGCAGTTAAACCTTACACACTTATTCAAAATTTATAAGAGAAGAGCATGTTTTTATATATATTCATACATTCTCTAGCCCAGCATTTACTCTAAACCATATCTCAACTATCACTGTATCCTAAAAACCAACTTTTCAACCTGAAGAGTCATTTTAAACTAAGATGCACTATTTGGACCCCATAAACCTATTAAATCCCAGTTTAAAGACCTCACAAACGTAGCAAAACACAAACACACAGTTATTTGAAGGTGGCGTCCTCGGTGTCCCATTGTGCCCCCGCTCCATGAAACTAAACAGAACAATCTGCAAGAGCCCGCAGCATCTGTCTCCTGTGTTCACGCTAAACAAAGGTTACAGTGGGGGGTGGGCCCGACACAACCGTGCATGCACGGTGTCACACACACAAGCAAACGGAATCAGACGTGCACAGGTCGCTCTCCCAGCTATGAACACGGAATCAGACGTGCACAGGTCGCTCTCCCAGCTATGAACACGGAATCAGACGTGCACAGGTCGCTCTCCCAGCTACGAACACGGAATCAGACGTGCACAGGTCGCCTCCCACACAACACGGAACAGACGTGCACGTCGCTCTCCCAGCACGAACACGGAACAGACGTGCACGGTCGCTCTCCCAGCACAACACAACAGCGTCACGGTCGCTCTCCCACACGAACACGAACACGGCACGTCGCTCTCCCAGCACGAACACGGAACAGACGTGCACGGTCGCCTCCCAGCACGAACACGGAACAACGCACGGTCGCCTCCCACACGAACACGGAACAACGGCACGTCGCTCTCCCAGCACGAACAGGAACAGACGGCACAGTCGCTCTCCCAGCACGAACCGAACAGACGTGCACGGTCGCTCTCCCAGCACAACACGAACAGACGTGCACAGTCGCTCTCCCAGCACAACACGGAACAACGCACAGTCGCTCTCCCAGCTACGAACACGGAATCAGACGTGCACAGGTCGCTCTCCCAGCTACGAACACGGAATCAGACGTGCACGGGTCGCTCTCCCAGCTACGAACACGGAACAGACTGCACGTCGCTCTCCCCCAACGAACACGAACACGGCACGGCGCTCTCCCCGCAACACACAACAGACGTCACGTCGCCCCCACACAACACGGAACAACGTCACGCCTCTCCCACACACCGAACACCACTCGCTCTCCCACACCCGACACGCACGGTCGCCCCCACACACCGAACAGACACGCGCCTCCCACACACACAACACCACGTCGCTCTCCCAGCACGAACACGGAACAGATTTCACGTCGCTCTCCCAGCACGAACACGGAACAGCGTGCACGGCCTCCCACTACGAACACGGAACAGCGTGCACGTCGCTCTCCCAGCACGAACAGGAAACAGACTGCAATCTCTCCCACACAACACGACAACGTGCACGGCGCTCTCCCAGCACGAACACGGATTTAGACGTGCACGCGCCTCCCAGCACAACACGAACAGACGTGCACAGGTCGCTCTCCCAGCACGAACACGGAATCAACTCACGGTCGCTCCCCAGCACGAACACGGAACAACGTGCACAGTCGCTCTCCCAGCACACACGGAACAACGTGCACGGTCGCTCTCCCAGCACGAACACGGAACAGACGTGCACGGTCGCTCTCCCAGCACAACCGAACAGCTGCACGTCGCTCCCCAGCACGAACACGGAACAGACGTGCACGGCGCTCTCCCACCACACGAACAGACGTGCACGCGCTCTCCCAGCACAACACGAACAGACGCACAAGTCGCTCTCCCAGCACAACACGGAACAACCTCACAGTCGCTCTCCCAGCTACGAACACGGAATCAGACGTGCACAAGTCGCCCTCCCAGCTACGAACACGGAATCAGACGTGCACAAGCGCTCTCCCAGCACGAACACGGAACAGACGTGCACAAGTCGCCTCCCAGCCAACACGGAACAGACGTGCACAAGTCGCCTCCCACACAACACGGAACAGACGTGCACGGCGCCTCTCAGCACAACACGAACAGACGGCACGGTCGCTCTCCCAGCACGAACACGGAACAGACGTGCACGTCGCTCTCCCAGCACGAACACGGAACAGACCTCACAGTCGCTCTCCCAGCTACGAACCGAACAGACTCACAAGTCGCTCTCCCAGCACAACACGAACAGACCTCACGGTCGCCTCCCACACAACACGGAACAGACGGCACAAGTCGCCCTCCCAGCACGAACACGGAACAGACGTGCACAAGTCTCTCCCAGCACGAACACGGAACAGACGTGCCGGTCGCCTCCCAGCACAACACAATCAGACGTGCACGTCGCCCCCACACGAACACGAACAGACGGCCGTCGCTCTCCCAGCACAACACGGAACAGACGTGCCGTCGCTCCCCAGCACAACACGGAACAGCTCACGTCGCTCTCCCAGCACCACGAACAGACGTGCACGCCCCCCCCACCCGAACAGACGCACGCCTCTCCCACACAACCAACAGCCACTCGCCTCCCACACACCACACGGCACGGCGCCTCCCACTACGAACACGACAACGGCCGGCGCTCTCCCAGCACAACACAATCAGCTGCCGCCGCCCCCAGCACACACGGAACACGTGCACAGCCTCTCCCACTACACACAATCAGACGGCACAGCCGCTCCCCAGCACAACACGAATCAGACGTGCACGTCGCTCTCCCAGCACGAACACGGAACAGACGTGCACAGCGCCCTCCCAGCACGAACACGGAACAGACGTGCACGGTCGCTCTCCCCCACGAACACGGAACAACGCACAGTCGCCCTCCCAGCACGAACACGAATCAACGTGCACAGGTCGCTCTCCCCGCACGAACACGGAACAACGTGCACGGTCGCCTCCCAGCACGAACACGGAACAACGGCACAGTCGCTCTCCCAGCCACAACACGAACAACGTGCACAGTCGCTCTCCCAGCTACGAACACGGAATCAGACGTGCACAGGTCGCTCTCCCAGCTACGAACACGGAATCAGACGTGCACAGGTCGCTCTCCCAGCTACGAACACGGAATCAGACGTGCACAGGTCGCTCTCCCAGCTACGAACACGGAATCAGACGTGCACAGGTCGCTCTCCCAGCTACGAACACGGAACAACTGCACATCGCCTCCCAGCACGAACACGGAACAACGTGCACAGGCGCTCTCCCAGCACGAACACGGAACAGACGTGCACAAGTTGCTCTCCCAGCTACGAACACGGAATCAGACGTGCACAAGTCGCTCTCCCAGCACGAACACGAACAACGTCACAAGTCCTCCCAGCACAACACGAATCAGACGTGCACAGTCGCCCTCCCAGCATAACACGGAACAACGTGCACAAGCGCTCTCCCAGCACAACACGGAACAGACGTGCACAAGCCTCCCCACTACGAACACGAACAGACGTGCCGCGCTCTCCCACACAACACGGAACAGACGTGCACGCGCCTCCCAGCACAACACGGAACAGCGGCACGTCGCCTCCCACACAACATGAACAGACGTCACGGCGCTCTCCCAGCACGAACACGAACAGCGTGCCGGCGCCTCCCCACAACACAGAACACGTGCACGCGCTCTCCCAGCACAACACGAATCAGACGTGCACGCGCCTCCCAGCACAACACGGAACAGACGTGCACAAGCGCCTCCCAGCAGGAACACGGAACAGACGGCACAAGCCTCTCCCAGCACAACATGAACAGCGGCACAGGGCCTCCCACACAACACAGAACACTGCACAGTCGCTCTCCCAGCACAACACGGAACAGACGGCACAAGCGCCCCCAGCAGAACACGAATCAGACGTGCACAATCCTCTCCCAGCACACATGACACGCCGGGCCTCCCAGCACAACACAGAACAGACGGCACATCCTCTCCCAGCACAACACGGAACAACTGCACAGCGCTCTCCCACACAACACGAACACGTGCCAGTGCTCTCCCAGCACACGAGCTCTCAGGATAAGCTCATTCTCTCCTACATTTACCAGAGCTGCTGCCATCAGCTCACCTGCACAAACTACCACTTTAGTTTCCTTAACGACAGTACCTCTATTTATCCATACCCCCCACCCACCCCCCCACACACCTTCCATAGCTACTTTCACTACTTTCAGGCAACAGTCACTCAAAAAAACAGAGAAAAAAATAACCAAATTTTTACAAATATAATTTAGAATAAAATATTGTTCCTAAAGTTTTATAATGTATAATCATAATCCCTCCCCAACCCTCCTAACCCTACCCCCTCCTCCCTACGCTAGTAGTAAAAAGTGGGCAAGACCACCACCACACACTTTTAACACACACACCTCACTCCTCACACACTCACACCACACACACACCTCCCCTCACACACTCACACACACCACACCACACCCACTCTACTACTACACTCCTCACCCCTCTTCCAGCTTTCTCCCCTGCGAGCACAAAGCCCCCCCCCCCCCCCTCACCCACTCTCCCATTTTTTTTTTTTTTTTTTCTCCCCCTCCGCCCCTTTCTTACCACCTCATTTTTTCCCTCCAAGCCCCCCAAAATTTATTATCTATTTCACAATCAAACAAAACACAAAAACAGTCAGCGTTGGCTTAGCTAGCAACCTTTACAATCACTCAATCAGGTGTTTCTTCGTCCAATCACGCTCCCTCCAGTTTGTCCATTTCATACCCATTTTTGCAGTTTTTTTTTTTTTTATTTATTTTTTTCCAACCACAATCTAAGACTTTTATTTCACTAAATTAATTATTTTTTATTTATTATTAGTTTCTAGTTCTTTTATTAACTATTTTCCCTCTTAACTTTGAAACCACCTATAATTACCACTTAGCTTGCTTTCAGCCCCCCTCTCCTCTCAGTCTGGTCTGCAGAACTCTGCTTGGTTCAGCATGTTTTTGAACGGTTAACCCAGACCACTAGTTAACCCAGACCACCGGCACCAAAGAAGCCCCTCCAGACATGGCCTAACACATGACGTGTAATCAACCCCAGATTTCATCCACATCACATGTTCAGCAGTGTCACAGCCATTCTCCAACATGGAAATGGAGAAAACACTGCGACCCCACTGACAGTGATGAGGACGAGTTCGGGGGGTTTCTGTCCACAGGTAGCTTTCAGTATTAATCTTCTGGTTTGTTGAAAGGACACACAGTTGTTGCAAAGTGCACATCACTGCATGTGTGACTGATTCTGTGGTTGCACCAAGTCAGAATCAAACATGGTGGCGCACACAAATACAGCATGTATCATATTTTTAAAAATGAATAAATGGTCATTGTCGTAGTTGATCCTAGTTATTTTATACATGAGTGTAAAACATACTACTGATATTTTATGGTACTGAAAAGCATGAAGCACCGTGTAGCTTGTTAGCTGCAGGCCTGTAACACCGCCTGGGCTCGCAGGCATATCAGATGAAATAAGATGAGATGCAGTTCGTGTTATTGATCCCTGAAGGAAACTGGAGGCACTGGAGCAGCAGACAAGCAGAGAGATAATAAGGACAGAAATGTAAAACGTAATAAACCCCTCAAAATAAGATTTATAATTAGGGTGTGACTGTTGTGATATCAAGTTTCTCCCCAGTGGCAAAGGTGGGATTTGTTCTATAATTGCAGTCAACAGAAGAGCACATAGAGAGAAAGGCTTTACAGCTGAATACCCAGCTGAGAGCAAAAATGAAAGGACGCAACAAAGCCAGGTCATGGAAAATCTGGGGGTACAACTTTTATTCATGGTGCTGAGTCGCTGCAGTAAAGGTGGACAGCAGTTAGACAGAAAAACGGAAACTGGTGATATTTTCAACCCTATGACCTCATTAAGAATCCCCAAAATTCATAAATCTTGTTACAGCAAGACACACTGGAATGTCTCTAAAGGTTTGAGCAGATATTTCACAGCCAAAACCGTAGTAGCTGCCATGCCTGCTGGGTTCTGCTGATGACTTCCGGTTACCACGGTTACAGGGTATTTTACACTGAGGACATGCGCAAATGAACAACACACATGCGAAGAGCTCCCGAACTCGATTGAAAAGTGGCTATTGTGAAAGCTAAAAAGCGTTGTGGGACGTGTTGTTCCGTACGTGTCGTTCCGTACGTGTCTTTCCCTACCTGTCGTTCCGTACCTGTCGTTCCGTACGTGTTGTTCCGTACGTGTCGTTCCGTAACTGGTGTTCTGTACCTGGTGTTCCGTACCTGTTGTTCCGTACGTGTTGTTCCATACGTGTTGTTCCGTACGTGTTGGTCCATACGTGTTGTTCCGTACCTGTTGTTCCGTACCTGTTGTTCCGTACCTGTTGTTCCGTACCTGTCGTTCCGTACCTGTCGTTCCGTACCTGTCGTTCCGTACGTGTCGTTCCGTACCTGTCGTTCCGTACCTGTCGTTCCGTACCTGTTGTTCCGTACATGTTGTTCCGTACATGTTGTTCCGTACCTGTTGTTCCGTACCTGTTGTTCCGTACGTGTTGTTCCGTACGTGTTGTTCCGTACCTGTTGTTCCGTACCTGTTGTTCCGTACATGTTGCTCCGTACCTGTTGTTCCGTACATGTTGTTCCGTACGTATTGTTCCGTACGTATTGTTCCGTACATGTTGTTCCGTACCTGTTGTTCCGTACCTGTTGTTCCGTACCTGTCGTTCCGTACCTGTCGTTCCGTACGTGTCGTTCCGTACGTGTCGTTCCGTACGTGTCGTTCCGTACCTGTCGTTCCGTACCTGTTGTTCCGTACCTGTTGTTCCGTACCTGTTGTTCCGTACGTATTGTTCCGTACGTGTTGTTCCGTACGTGTTGTTCTGTACCTGTTGTTCCGTACCTGTTGTTCTGTACCTGTTGTTCCGTACCTGTTGTTCCGTACCTGTTGTTCCGTACATGTTGTTCCGTACCTGTTGTTCCGTACATGTTGTTCCGTACGTATTGTTCCGTACGTATTGTTCCGTACATGTTGTTCCGTACCTGTTGTTCCGTACCTGTTGTTCCGTACGTGTCGTTCTGTACGTGGCTGCAGAAGCTGGTAAAAACAGATAAATATGAACGTTGTAAAGTGATGAACTTACCGTAGGACGGCGGCTGCGTGAGCGACCGGGTCCAGCCTGCAGTCTCCACCTGTCCATCCTCCGTAGCACACAAAGGACGAAAAATCCTCGGCAACCACTCAAGCCTTCTGACAGGAATCATTCGGACACTAGCTTGGTGGAACATCCAGACACTAATGGACACTAAACTGCCGTGTTTGTGTCGGCTATCAACACACAGCTGACTGCATTACGATGTAAGTCTACGGTGTTGCTGTTTACCACTACGGACTCAACAAAGTATGGAAACATAGTTGTAACATGAGGCCGTTTCATCATAGTATCCTCCCAGCTGAATGTCGTAGCAGGTGAGGAAGTAATAAAACACCAGAAATAAATCAGAATGTTCCCAGTCAAGATACGTCACTATTCAGTGTAAATGAAGGCAGATCTTAATCAACCAGAAGCGGTTGACAGAAACCGGGAATATCCGTGAAACTTGTCTATAGCGGTGTTCTTGTCCTAAGAGCAACATGTGGTAGGTTTACTGTAATAAGGATGATCCGCCTGCTAGAACTCGACCAAAAGAGGAGGACTGCTCACAGTTTTTACGCTGAAAAACTCAAATCTTAGCAAGAAAGTTTTTCTCATTTCAAGTCTAAAAGTAGCTCATCACACTCAAAATAAGACAAAATTACTTAAAGAGAAAAATTCCAGTGAGATACAGGAAGTTCTTTTATGCATCTTATTTCAAGAAATCTTATCGAGAAAATTTTCCTTGTTCCATTGGCAGAATTTAATTCTTCCAACATGCTCCAGCTGCGGAAACAAATGGGCATACAAGTTGTGATGGGCGTTCCCGGCTCGGAGACTGGAACGCCCAGGAACCCCCAGGAATGCCCAGGAACGCCTAGGAATGCCCAGGAACGCCCAGGAATGCCCAGGGACGCCCAGGAACGCCCAGGAATGCCCAGAAATGCCCAGGAAGGCCCAGGAACGCCCAGGAATACCCAGGAACGCCCAGGAACGCCCAAAAATGCCCAGGAATGCCAAGAAACGCCAAGGAACGCCCAGGAACCCCCAGGAATGCCCAGGAACCCCAGGAACGCCCAGGAACGCCTAGGAATGCCCAGGAACGCCCAGGAATGCCCATGAATGCCCAGGAATGCCCAGAAACGCCCAGGAATGCCCAGGAACGCCCAGGAATGCCCAGAAATGCCCAGGAATGCCCAGGAACCCCCAGGAATGCCCAGGAACGCCCAGGAATGCCCAGGAACGCCCAGGAATGCCCAGGAATGCCCAGGAATGCCCAGGAATGCCCAGGAAAAGCCCAGGAATGCCCAGGAATGCCCAGGAACGCCCAGGAATGCCCAGGAACGCCCAGGAACGCCCAGGAATGCCCAGGAACGCCCCAGGAATGCCCAGGAAAGCCCATGGGCCAGACCCTTCTCGATGGATCAGAGATACTACAGTCATCCTCAAATTCAAACCCTCCAATTAAAGCAGGAAATGTTAAAAACAAACAGACAAAAATAAAACAAGTAAACAAGCTTGATGGGCTCCGAAGCTAAAATGTTGTTGAGCAACACGTTGATTCAATCACTGCAATCAGTTGTTTTCCGTAACGTCCAATCAGACGGCTGCACCTCTTGACAGGTATGTTGGTCCATGTTAATGGGAAAGATGCTCTGATGTGTCTGAGACAGTTTAGTTTGGTTGTTTTGTTAAGTTATTATTTTCAACTATAATTCAAGAGCAATATTTTATTTCCCTAAATTGTAATTTTGTTAATTTTTATTTATTCGTATTTTCTTCAGTTTCTCGTTATTTGACTTTAATTTCTTTAATTGGAGGGTATGAATGATTTTGAGCACGATTGTACTCCAGTACTGTGTCAACGGTAGTACCTTTTGTTTCTTAAATGTCAGCCTTGCCTGCAGCAGCTACCTACAGGCCACACGGACAGAGAAGATGGAGTTTGACACCACCTCCTGGCTCAGCTCTGTTGATGTTTTTTCAGTTGGAAGCATCTTTTACCGTGTCACATTCTGGAAAACAAGTCTACAACGGAAGTAGTGACCAATCCACAGGCTGAAAAAGTTTAACTGCAATCTCCATATATAAATTAGTTAACTAGTTAAAAACCGTCAGTGAAAAGTGTGTTTCCTGATGCACTGATGCAGTAAGAGACTCTACCAGGAGGTCTATCCAGACCTTGCAGTCATGCTTACATATTTCTCTCTTTATTTTGGTCCATGGATCTTATGAATCGCTTTAATAACACTTACCACGCTTTAGCACAGAAACGTCTAAATAAATGTTTCTATACTGACAGTTTAAAAGCCTTTTCAGTAACATCAGCGCATCTAATAATTTGTCTGGAATGAAATCAAACCTCATGTTTATTTAGTAAATCTCTGACCCTCATTTCTTCAGCAGCTCTCAGGTTGGATCTGGAGATGGAGTGTGTGAAAGAGCAGGCTGTCGCAGATCCCTGCCTACATACGTGGTGTGTTTATGTGCGGCTGAGGTCAGAGGTCGGCCCGCCCGGTCAGACGGCCACTCTGCCGTCACGCCTCCTTCTGTCTCTGCTCTGATGTTCGACTGACACATCTGTCAGGCCTCCGGCTGGGCCGTCATTCTGCAGGAGCAGCGGAGCAGAAGGCAGGAGGAGGAAGAATGGAGCTCGTGCCTTCACACAGGACCCATCATACACACTCCATCTGGCCCGTGCCTGAACAGATGTTCCTGTCACACACACACACACACACACACACACGCACACACACAGCTGACACAAACCTCCTGCATGCACATACATGCAAGTAAAGAACAAATCTTACCCTAAGCCTAAACATGACACAAACACACGTCTTCAACACACCGAAATGTGAAGTTTTACATCCATGCAAGCAACACACACACACACAAGCAACACACACAGGCAAATACACACAAGCAAAATGCACACAATCAAACACACACACGCAAATACACACACAAGCAAACACGCACACAAGCAAATACACACAAGCAAACACACACACACACCCTTTTGGTGGCAGGTCCGTCCTTTTCAGACCTCATAAGTCAATCAGTTCCTCCCACGCAGCAAAGAAAAGCAATTAAAGTGATTCACAGACGACCCCCCCCCCCCCCCCCTTGCCTCCTGCCAGTGCACAGTCACCACCTCCATTCATTCTGTTGCCCCCATCTTCCAACCCCCCAGGTCACAGGCTTCATCAGGTCCCAGGGCAGAGTCAGGGCCCCGTGTTGTAGCGACGCACTTTCCCTCCACATTCCTCCAGTCCAGAAACAACGGTGAAGACCTGGCAGCCGTGCATGTCGTTTTCCCCCCGAACACGTACAGAGAGAACGTAGAGGACATGACAGTTTGCCATTTTAGCAACTTTAAATTTTTCACAACACAACTCTTATTTACAGTATTTACTTGCAATAAAAACAGGACTAAAAAATTTTGTTTTAACAAAAAATGTTGGAAAGAATTTGACAGCTTATTACCCGATAAACTACAGTGGTAATGTATGAATTATTATGGTATGCTGTTTTTGGTAACCATAACTTTAGCAGTTCACAGTTGTTATTTGTTCATGGCTGCCAAAAATAATAGTTAAATACTGAAACATTTAATTGACGCCTTTTTACTGTCATTGTCACAGTGAAAACTGGCATCTAGGGCTGCAACGATTACTCAAATAATTCAAGAAATTTGATTCATAAAATTACTGGAGGCAAATGAACTGCCTCGAAGATTTGTTAAATTCACTCTTTGTATTTCGCCCATTCATGCGGATGATTTTTCTGTTACACAACCTTGGAAGAGTGTGAAAGCAGTGACGTTCCACCCTGACGGGTATTTCTGTTGAATGTAACATTTAGCTTTATGCTAAAAACGTGGAGGGATGGCTGACAGAAATAAAAACATTGCAGAGGGTAAAGAAGAAACGCCCAAACAGAAACAACAACAACAACAAACTGCATGGGACCACTACAAACAGGACTATGAGATGGAAAAAAAAACATTCCCCGTTAGGGCTGTAACGATCCACCAACTCACAATTTGATTCGTATCACGATTTTTGACCCACGATTCGATACACACAACGATTTATTAATTTTTTTTTCTGATTTAAAAAAATGTGTTTATTTTTTTTTTTTACTTTAATTTTTTTTAAGTATTTTATTTCAATGGCATTTATAAGATTTAACTTAATGTAACAAATAGCCTGAACATAGCTGAAGACAATAATCAAAATGATTGAATTATTACCAAGGATAAAACATTTCTCTTTTCTCTAATAGAATAATGCTTTTGAAAAATAAAAATAATTGAACTGTGCTGTTAATCAAAAATGAAGTTAAATAACAAATAAGTCCTTGACAGCTTTCTACATCAAACCTGTTGATTTAAAGACCCAAAATGAAAATTGAATTTTAAAGACTTTTTGCAATGTGTGTTTTTTTTTCCCTATAAAAATTAATTTAATATTTTTTTTTTTCTTCTTATTTATTTTATTTGTATTCTTTATTATTTTATTCACTCCCTCCCTCCTCCTCACTCCCCCCCCCCCCCCCTTTTAATTTTGGCCTCGATCCCCTTAAGCAATTCCAATTCCCCCGTTCGTTTCCTGACCCCTCTCCTGTTCAGAAATTCAGAGAATCCTATACACACTCTCTGAGGAAGAAACTAACACTTGCAGGAAGATTTCCTCTGAGCAGGCACCTTCCGCCTTCAACTTTTTTCCCTAGATCCGGGATTTTTTTTTCCTTTTTTTTTTTTTTTTTTTTTTTTTTTGTTCTGGAGAACATAAGGTGAGGAAATTGATTTCTTTTGGTTGTTTTTTTTGGGGATTTTTTTTTTTGTTTGAATAATTCCCTTCCGAATTTGTTGGTTTTTTCTTTGAGCAGGGAAAAACTCCTCCTTTTTTTTTGATTTTCTCCCCCCCCACCTCCTTAATTTTCTGAGTATTATTTTTTTTTTTTTTACTTTTACTACTTATCCACCCCCTCTTTTCCTATTAGCACGCACAGACACAAACCTCCTCACTCTGTCTATTCACCTCTCCTCCTTATTTTATGTTATAATTTATTTTTTTTTTTCATTTTTTTTTTCCTCCCAGCTCTCTCTTCTTCTCTAGTCTTCTCTTCTTCCTCCCTCTCCTTCTCTCCCTCGGGCGCGGGCCCTCCTCCCCATCACCTCCTCCCCCTTTTCTCCTGTCGTGGGTCCATTTATCCATAATTTTTACAAGATCCATTTGATTCCTCTTACCCACCCTATCTGTTTCCCTTTGATTTGTTCCCTAATTTCTTCCTTTTCAGGGTCTCTTTGTTCCTTCTTGTTCCTGCTTTCCTTCAACCCCCTTTTCTCCCCCTGGGTCGACCCCCACCCCCCCCCATCCCGGTCTGCTTTTTTTTTCCCCCTCGGGGGAATTTTCCTCCATTTTTTTTTCCTACTTCCCCCCAGAGCCCCCCGCCCCCGCCCCCACAACATTCTCTTCCCCCCCCCAATAAATGTCTCTTCCCGGCGACGCCACGTATGGGCGTAAAACATCTCCACTTCTCTGGCCCCCCTTCTCGCACACAGCCACCTCTCTTCCTTCTTCTGTATTTGATGTTACACGCCAAAATTATTTTTTTTACTATTATTTTTTTCTATATTATCTATAGGAACATATCTATATTATATATTCCTTTATTTTTTTTTTTGATTATTTGAAAAGCATAATACAGCTCCTTTAAAGCTGGAGTTCTTCAGGAACAGCATCATGTCCACATGTCGGGTGAGAGGCTGCTCTGCTCCCTGCAGAGGACAATTTCAACGGGAAGATGTGGGGAGATGGTGGCGTTATGATGGCCGAGCATGAGCTGATGTTAACCCGAAAAAATGATGACATAGCAGCGCGTCTCAGAGGGAGGAAAGCATTCAGACCTCACTTTCCCGTTGGCTGGAACAACTTATTTTCAGTTGCATCGCTGGAAACTCCAACATGCTGAAAATCAGCTGTTCAAAGTTAAATCAAAGGGAAGGAGGTCTGGACGCTTTCACTGCTCCGCAGGGATCCGCCGCTATTGGTCTTATTTGTTCAGGCTGGATGGAAGAATAATTATTTGATTAATTAATTTTTTTTTATTGGTTTATTTCTCCACACATGCGTGCGCACACGCGCGGTATCCTGTTGGTCGTTTTGTGGCTTTCTCGGGGGGAGTCCCTACCGACACTGGTCCTCCTCTCCGCTCTAATTGGGCGAGCTGTGTGAGGGACCGGCCGGGACTCCACACTGCAAGCGGGGGCTGGTCAGGACAGGACCGCCGCTGATTAACCATCACAAGTCAGAGCAAATAAAAACGCCTGAACCAGCAGCGGAGCAGCGGGGGTTTCACCACCGCTCCGTGACGTATCCACCTCTCGGCTGTCCACGCGCTCGGTCCAGCTTGACGTCCTACGCGCGTCTGGCCTGCCGAACACGAACAGGACCCCCCTCCTGTCTTTCTACTGGTCTCAGTGTCTGCAGACCTGCCATCGCTCCTCATCACACACTCCCGAGCTGGATGCGCGCGAGTGACTCATCCCGGTTGAAGGTTTAGGTAACGATGGAAAACTGCCAAGTTTCATTTGACACTCACGAAAAAAACGTGACACTTTACCTGGTGCCTTTAAGACAGACATGTTGTCTGGTTAGCCACTGAATGCTACAATAGCCTGTAGCCCGATGGGAAAAGTCATATAGTTTTCTGTGATCTGAGTTTTAAAGCGTCTGAACTGGGCTTGGAGGGTGTCGCGATCCTGCCTTCTCCCACCGCAAGACAGGATCGAGGCTCTGAGTGTCGCGATTTCGATTTCGATACGGGTATCGTTACAGCCGTATTCCCCGTGGTTCTGTGCGCACGTGACCCAGGACATAGAAATGATAAAAGTCCTTTATTATTTATAGCGGGCTGTTTGCTTGATAGTGTGCTCTTATTGTAACAAATGAATTGCATAGAATGATAAAACCACGTACAATGATAGAATGATAGAACCACGTAGAATGATAGAACTACTTAGAATGATAGAACTACTTAGAATGATAGAACTACGTAGAATGATAGAACTACGTAGAATGATAGAACTATGTAGAATGATAGAACTATGTAGAATAATAGAACTACGTAGAATGATAGGACCACGTAGAATGATAGAACTACGTAGAATGATAGAACTACGTAGAATGATAGAACTACGTAGAATGATAGAACTACGTAGAATGATAGAACTACTTAGAATGATAGAACTACGTAGAATGATAGAACTACTTAGAATGATAGAACTACGTAGAATGATAGAACTACTTAGAATGATAGAACTACGTAGAATGATAGACCTACTTAGAATGATAGAACTACGTAGAATGATAGAACTACGTAGAATGATAGAACTACGTAGAATGATAGAACTACGTAGAATGATGGAACTATGTAGAATGATAGAACCACGTAGAATGATAGAACTATGTAGAATGATAGAACTATGTAGAATAATAGAACTACGTAGAATGATAGAACTACGTAGAATGATAGAACTACGTAGAATGATAGAACTACGTAGAATGATAGAACTATGTAGAATGATAGAACTATGTAGAATGATAGAACTACGTAGAATGATAGGACCACGTAGAATGATAGAACTACGTAGAATGATAGAACTACGTAGAATGATAAAACAACATAGAATGATAGAACTACGTAGAATGATAACCACGTAGAATGATAGAACTATGTAGAATGATAGAACTACGTAGAATGATAGAACTACGTAGAATGATAAAACAATGTAGAATGATAGAACTACGTAGAATGATAAAACAACGTAGAATGATAGAACTATGTAGAATGATAGAACTATGTAGAATGATAGAACTACGTAGAATGATAGAACTACGTAGAATGATAGAACTATGTAGAATGATAGAACTACGTAGAATGATAGAACTATGTAGAATGATAGAACTACGTAGAATGATAGAACTATGGAGAATGATAGAACTACGTAGAATGATAGAACTACGTAGAATGATAGAACTACGTAGAATGATAGAACTATGTAGAATGATAGAACTATGTAGAATGATAGAACTACGTAGAATGATAGAACTATGTAGAATGATAGAACTACGTAGAATGATAGAACTACGTAGAATGATAGAACTATGTAGAATGATAGAACTATGTAGAATGATAGAACTACGTAGAATGATAGAACTACGTAGAATGATAGAACTATGTAGAATGATAGAACTACGTAGAATGATAGAACTACGTAGAATGATAGAACTACGTAGAATGATAGAACTATGTAGAATGATAGAACTACGTAGAATGATAGAACTATGTAGAATGATAGAACTACGTAGAATGATAGAACTACGTAGAATGATAGAACTACTTAGAATGATAGAACTACGTAGAATGATAGAACTACGTAGAATGATAGAACTATGTAGAATGATGGAACTACGTAGAATGATAGAACTACGTAGAATGATAGAACTACTTAGAATGATAGAACTATGTAGAATGATGGAACTACGTAGAATGATAGAACTACGTAGAATGATAGAACTATGTAGAATGATGGAACTACGTAGAATGATAGAACTATGTAGAATGATAGAACTATGTAGAATGATAGAACTATGTAGAATGATAGAACTACGTAGAATGATAGAACTACGTAGAATGATGGAACTACGTAGAATGATAAGCTGCTGTTTCTGAGCAGGGAAACAAAGCTGACAGACCATAAACAGGAACTTTGATTCTCACTGTGACATTCACATGACCTCATCAGAGCACAGCAGATCAGATTAGACCCCCAAACCCCGGAAAAGTGACATTTGATGTCAAATCTCCTTTAACAGGTGCAGGATCGTATCTCCATGTCTGGACTCGGGCACCTCTATCAGCTGTTGGCCTTTTCCGTCCTCGCAGTGGATCACTTGGTTCTGCTGCAGGGTGGAAGCAGAGCTGGGACATGTCGAGCATCTTAATGTGGGAAATGAAAGCTTTGGGAAGTTTTAATGGATTCAGTGTTTTGTGTGTGAGAGGGGCTTTGCGGGGAGAGAGGAAAACAGAGAGCAGAGTGATAATGCTGAGTCATAGCGACCCACTTCTCACACTCTGTTTGCCATTGCAGGTTATTCATTCCACACAGCGCTGGTACTTTTACAGAGATGCAGCTTTTAATAATGCATGTCCACCTTAAGTGGAACTAGGAAAGGCAGAGAGTTACTGAAAACATCCATTTCTGTGTTTCCTCACTTTCAGTATGCACTTAAACACACAAAATGTTTTATTTTGTTACATGAAATGTTTTATAATTTGAAATAGGCACAAGCGTTGGACTCAATAGTTTTAAGATTTGCGCTGATAAAGGTTTCATACAGGGTGGCGGTATGATGGGAAGTATACAAAGACAAAGGTCATGTCATCTCCTGTATGCATGACTCATCTTCTGTATGAACTGTTCCAAGTTTGACAAAAAATGAAAAAAACTTAACACCAACAATTTTACCTCCCATTGCCTGATTGACGGAGAATATACTTGCTTTTGATACTATATATACAAATCCGACGAGTGTTTAGTGTGTCACCATCTTGTGGCGCTGCCGTTGCCTGGGTAACAAGTCCCAATGACCTCGTATCTGCCAACATGGAAAGCAGCGTGAATATCTGGATTAACAACGTTGGACAGTCGTCTAAGGTCATGATAACCTACAGGTATGTTATCCAGAGATCTCTGAAGGATTCTGACATTTATTTTTTTCACATCGGATCATGAATGTAAACAATTACTCATCTCTGTAAACTGGCAGACCACGTAGCTTCACGTGTCCTGCAGATGAAACTAAAGGCTGCAGGACACCGTCTTCCTGATCCGTCTCTTTGTGATGTCCCCCTCTCTGGTCATTCAAGTGTTATCCTGGGGGGATTTGTTTTGTCCCCCTTCTGGTCTAACAGAGCAATTTTCCAGCAGAAGTGGTCAGAGGAAGCTATGTTACTCCCGACAGTAGATGGTGCAAGTTGAAAACAATAAGCTAGCTAGGCGCTATCTGAAGAGAATGAGATGGCCATGTTGCCCCTCTCTTTGGCTGTATGCCCCTCAAAAAGTTATATTTGGGGGAAGGGGGTGAGCAAAAGCTCCACGGAGTTGCAAACAGTCTTCTTTTATGCTGTGCATGAGCGCAATGTGACTGAAAACATGAAAAATCCACTCTGAGCATATCGCCACGAGAATACGTTAAATCAAGAAAAGAAGTTTTTTTTTGCACGCGTGACTCGGAGCTGCACACCAACACTTGCCTACTTATTTGGGACATTAGCTAAGCCTCACAGTCCGAATGATAAAAAATCAGAAGAGAAGTTCTGACCTTTTCCTAATGAAGAACATGAGGGGGGAAACCACCTGATCCTCCTCATATATGATGTATGAGCATTTTCATTTTCCACCCCAAAACAAAAAGGCATGTGAGAATAAAAACCTCACATTAGTCATTATAGCACAAAACAACATGTTGAGGTGGTGGAAGATGTTTGTCATGTAAACAAAATAATGATTTAGCACAAAGATACTGTCATCACTCTGAACTGAAGGCAAAGTCAGGAACATCTTACACTTTTCATTTTCATCACCTGCTGCCCACAAACAAAGTTAAAAGTGATTTCATTAAAAAAAAATCTGAATTTGAGTGACTCAGCAAGAGAACACTGATGACCAAAAGCTTCATCATGGAGGGGGTGAAGGGGCAGGGGCGGGGTGGGGGGCGGGTTGGGGCAGGGGTGGGGCAGGGGCAGGAGCGGGGCAGGGGGGGCAGGGGCGGGGCAGGAGCAGGGGTGGGGCAGAAGCAGGGGCGGGGCAGGGGCAGGGGCGGGGCAGGGGTGGGGCAGGGCAGGAGCGGGGCAGGAGCAGGGGCGGGGCCGGGGCAGGAGCAGGGGCGGGGCAGGAGCAGGGGCGGGCTGGGGCAGGGGGCAGGGGCGGGGCAGGGGGCGGGGCAGGGGCAGGGGTGGGGCAGGAGCAGGGGGTGGGCAGGGTTGGGGGCAGGGGCGGGGGGCAGGGGCAGGGGCAGGAGCGGGGCAGGAGCAGGGGCGGGGCAGGGGCGGGCCGGGGCAGGAGCAGGGCCGGGGCAGGAGCAGGGGCGGGGCAGGAGCAGGGGCAGGAGCGGGGCAGGGGCAGGGGTGGGGCGGGGGCAGGGCAGGGGCGGGCCGGGGGCAGGAGCAGGGGCGGGGCAGGAGCAGGGGCGGGGCAGGGGCAGGAGCGGGGCAGGGGGCAGGGGTGGGGCAGGGGGCAGGGGCGGGGCAGGGGTGGGGCAGGGCAGGGGCGGGCCGGGGCAAGAGCAGGGGCAGGGAGCGGGGCAGGGGCGGGCCGGGGCAGGAGCAGGAGCAGGGGCAGGGGCGGGGCAGGGGGCAGGGGTGGGGGCAGGGGCAGGGAGCGGGGCAGGGGCAGGAGCAGGGGCAGGGGCAGCAACATGCAGGTTACCTGATGTGAAGCAATTTTCATCACCTGTTATACCGTGGGCCCACTGATGTGGTCATTGTTAAAAATGTTTCTCAAAATTATCCCTCCTTCTGATTTTCACAAATCACCCTGCTGCTAATCAACCAATCAGATGACAGCAAATCCATACATTTAGTCATGAGGACGTGGTCGAGATGATTGTGTTCATGTCAATAGCTTTACTAGAAATATATTTTCGGAGAGAAATGTTGATGTGCTCAATACTCCCCCCCCCCCCCCCTTTTTTCTTTTACCTCCATTGCAGTGAATGAGTTAAGTTTTGGTGGTGATTGTGTTTCTATCATACAGTGCTTTAAACTCTGCGCGGCTAAACACAGCATTTGAACATTATCCACATCTTAAAGGAGCTAGAAGCAGGAATTATGAAAGAATGCACACGCATGTCCAGGTTTTTATTATAGTAATGGTGGATGAAGTGTTAAAAGCCAAAAAGAACGAGCCCACCCATGTCTCTCTCTGTTGCCTTGAACAACGATTCTGTGGCTGAATTTCCTGCACAGTCCTGCGGATGTGACGTCAATTGATGCTGCAAATGCCTTCCGACAGTTTTGATGCAGGAAGAAGACGGTCATGGTGGATTCAAACGCTGCAAGGGATAGTTATGGAACAACAAAGAAAGGAAAAAACGGATATAGCTCCCATTGATATTTATTTGCAGAATGCAGAATAGAGTAACGTATGATACGTTACTCTTGTTTTTTTTTCAGAAGGGCATACGCCCGAAACGTTACTCTGTACTGCATTCTGTACTGCAGGACCATTCATAGTTTCAAGACTTATTTTTTATCATAGGCTCCCTTTTCTTCCCTTATACCACCTGCATTAATCATGTTTAGTGTGCTTGACTTGAATTTTAGTTTCTGCCATTAGACTTCTTCATCATGACGCCTTTCATAAATGTCTGGATTAGCCGTTTCCCTGTGTAACTTCATCTGTAAATGCAACATTTCTGCAATTTTCTGTAACTTTCTGAGAGTCCAAGTTACAGTACACTTATTAACAATCTTTAAAAGGGACATCTCAATATTGTGGCACATCCTAAAAGTGGTGTAATTTTACAGCAATCTCCAGATCTGCTGTAACCAAGAAACAAGATTTGAATACTTAAGTTAAGTTTGGAACGTGTGGGTCCTCCTCGTTCAGCACATAGGGCAACATTTCTCTAAGCAAAGATCACTGTAACCTGATTTGTCTGGAAAGTCAGAATAGCTATTTAGTCTTATCCCTGGATTTATGGCGGGATGATGGAAAAAAAATCCCAGGATTCATGCAACCTGCACAGATTAAGTTGCCCGTTCTGTTCTCTTGTCTTTTCTTTTCCTGTCAGTGCTGCTTCAGACTTTGTTCTTGTGTTGTGAAGCTGATAGATTTGTTAGCCTTTGCAATCTATGTCTGCATTGCATCAAAGCACGAAAAGCCTCTTTTGTCTTTATTGGGTTTAACCCCTGAAATCATCTGGGGATCACAGCATTCAGGGGGATTCCCTGGTTAGTGTGCTTCATTAGAAGAGCAGATGTTCTTCTTTTTGTGGAGCTTTAATGCTTGATCAGACGGGATCATTCCTCTTTTAATGTGCCCTGTGCCACACGGCGGTTCACATGCTTAACCTGCAGCACAAATAAAGTTTGACTGAGCGATTCTCAAAAGCTGTGACAGGCAGTCCCTTCAGGTCATTGTTGAGCCCTGGATCTGACCTGTCAGCACACACTCCGCACAAGCATCTGACATTTGATCTGCTTCCATAGCAACCACAGATTCAGACGTATGCAGGCATGTTGGGTTGATTAGGGATGCTCTAGTGTGTATGTGGTTCGAGGGGGCATCCCCTGAATTTATTGCCTATTGTGAGAAGCACTTGCACTCCCTTCCCACACTCAATCCCCCACCCAGCCACATTTCACAGCCTAGACTTATCCTAACCCCGACCATAACCGCCGCTGGTCTATGCTAACCTCCCACCAACTCTCCAGCCTAACTTTAATCATTTATTTTCTGCCGTCTTGTTTTGACCCCAAAGTGGAAAGGAAGTGGAATCTCCCGTGTGACTGTGAAAACAGAAGCATGTTCCTACAAAATGTCTGATAACACAAATAACACACAACCAGGAATGCATACAATCCCGTGTCCTCACACACAGCAGAAGGCAGAGCTCAGTCTGCAGATGTCTGTAGGCGGTGTTGAAAGTGTGTATGTGTTGCCCTCTGACACCAGCACACACACAGCAATCACACACTCTCCCCTCCTTTAGAGCCTCATTCACAAACACATGATCTGCCCATAAAGTAGAAAAGCCGGGCTGCTTTTTAGCCTCTTGTCTAGGTCAGTTGATCCGAACACCTGAAGGTTCAAATGTTTTGTTCTGACAGAAGACTCTTTGTCTTGAGATCATATTCACCAGTTGATTAGTGGAGCATGCGTACACAATGAGCATATCGAACTTTGTGGTTGTGTTCTGTATACAGTCAGGAAAAATGGTGCATGTGTCATGAGTAGAGATTTACACCCAAAGTTTTTATTTTGTTCAGACTTGCCTTCCGTTGCAGTGCACTGATGTTCTGTGCTTTAGGTGATGTAAACCAGTCAGACGCTGACTGGAGAACAGACTCCATGACTGCTACATAAATGTTGATCAAGTTTCTAAGAAAAAACTTGAAGTAAACCCTTTGTTATCATCCTAAAGGCTTTATTTGATTACATTTCACATCAAACCATGACCACTCCACATAGGAACCTTTGTAAAAAGATTACGGTGCCTTTTAGAGACATTGTTGCTGGTTGTTAAAGCTTTAAAGTTTTTTTTTTTTTTTATTTTTTTTTTTTTTTTCTTCTTTTTTTTTTTTTTTTTTTTTTTTTTTTTTTTTCTTTTTTTTTTTTCTTTTTTTTTTTTTTTTTTTTTTTTTTTTTTTTTTTTTCCTTTTTTTTTTTTTTTTTTTTTTTTTTTTTCTTTTCTTTTTTTTTTTTTTTTTTTTTCTTTTTTTTTTTTTTCTTTCTTTTTTTTTTTTTTTTTTTTTTTTTTTTTTTTCTTTTTTTTTTTTTTTTTTTTTTTTTTTTTTTTTTCTTTTTTTTTTTTTTTTTTTTCTTTTTTTTTTTTTTTTTTTTCTTTTTTTTTTTTTTTTTTCTTTTTTTTTCTCTTCTTTTTTCTTTTTTTCTATTTCCTTTTTTTTCTTTTTTCTCTTTCTTTTATTTTTTTTTTTTTTTTTTCCTTTTTTTTTTATTTTTAGTAATTACATAAATATAATTTCCAACTTTCCAGAGTTGGTAATCCTGTTCAGAAACACTTCTTGTTCTACTGGGTGAAATGTTCCTTCCATCCTGACAGAATCAACACATCATGTATTCATAAAACGAAGTAAAAAAGTCAGAGCTCTGTGTGAGCTGCAGGTCTGTAAAAACTCTGACCAACCCGCCATTCACACTGAAAGGCAGGAACTGGTAATTCACAACATAGAAAGAACGATTTGATGCCTTTATGTCTCGTCTCTGTCCCTCCGCTCTCTCCGTCCGCCACGTGACCCCCCTGTGCGCTGCTCACTGTAAACAAATACAGCAAACGGACTGCTAACTGCTGCTGCGCCAAAAAAAACAAACCAAAACAACAGATAAGGATGAAGTTTTGAAGGCGTTGACGTTTGCAATGTGGACTTTTTAAACTGCAGAAGGAGTTGGAGGTGAGTGGATTAAAGCTTTTAAAAACGCGGCTTGTCAGCAGTTAACTATCAAGCTAACGAGCTATCCACTCGGCTGTTATTGGTAACCTGCTCATAAAACATTGGCACACATGTCCCTGCGCTCTGAAGGCGTGGTTTCAGGTGGTTTGTTTTTGTAAACTGTCGCTTGCTCGAACCGTTTTTCCAACATTGCCAACCATAGCTTTAATGAAGTAGATTTGATTTTTGTCATATTTCTTTTATTTATGACTGATGTTTTCTGTTTTTCCCCTGAGGGATTACCACCTTATTGTTCATTTCGATTCTTGTTGTATTTGATAGTTATAAAGTGTCCTCCTGGATTTAACTAAGCAAATGGGTACAAGCCTCCTATTGGATAATTACTGCATGGGTGATTATCTATCAGCTGCAACAAGTTATTTAACCCTAGCTGGTGCAATGAGTTGCTTCTGATTTCCTAAACAACCATGTGGAGAGACACACCTGTGGTGGTGGAGAAGATGCTAGTCTGTCTGAGAAGGGTCAGATCATTGGCAGCATCAAGCAGAGAAAACATCTAAGGAGATGCAGAAACTACTAAAACTGGGTTCAGAGCTGTCCAAGGCATTATGAAAAACTGGAAGGATGGTGGACCATCGTCTTCCAGGAAGAAATGTGGAGGAAAGGCAGATGAAGTGATGCAGCATCATGCAGTGTCTACTGTACAAGTCTGTGGGGGCAGTGTCATGATCTGGGGTTGCTTCAGTTGCTCAGGTCCAGGTTCAGGTCCAGGTTCAGGTCCAGGTTCAGCAACAGTATGAGCTCAAAGAATGAGGTCAGCTGACACCTGAATACACTGAATGACCAGGTTTTCCATCAAGGATGTTTCTTTCCTGATGGCACGGCCATATTCCAAGATGACAATGCCAGAATTCATCTGGCTCAGATTGTGAAAGATGGTTCAGGTAGTATGAAACATAATTTTCAAACATGGATCGGCCACCACAGAGTCCAGACCTGAAAGACCCCACTGAAAATCTTTGAGATGTGCTGGAGAAGGCTGTGGTCAGACTCTACCATCATCAATGCAAGATCTTGGTGAAAAATTAATGCAACACTGGATGGAAATAAATCTACTAACATTGTAGAAGCTTATGGAAACAATGACACTGCGAAAGCTGCTGAAATCAAAGCTAAAGGCGGCCCAACCAAATACTAGAGTGGACGACCTATTTTTTGGTGGTGAATTGAGTACAAATTCCTGCTCACCCAAACATTTCTAAAATAGGGGAATTTTGTCAAATTAAATTGGCAGTTAATGTGATTATTAGAGACAAGATTACAGATTTATTTTCCTTGGAACATCTTCCAATTTTATTGTATTTTTACCTCCAATGGCTAATCCACTTAATTATATTAATCCCATTCATATCACATACAACTGCAACTAAAAGTGCTTCACACAGCAAAAAATGCGGGGGGATCCTGAGACGTAGAGATGTAACGATTACCGGTAAAATGGTTAACTGTGATAAAGTTACCAACGATTACTACTACTGTTTCAAAATTTGATCATCATTAAAACCGTGACTGATTACTGCACTTTGAAAAACTCCCAGTGATGCTGCTCATTGGCTGGAAAAGTAGCAGCAGTGACAGTTTGCAATGTTTTTAATCTATGAAAACATGGTGGAAGGCAACAAAGGCCCTTATATGGACAGTTTTCTTGAGATTTTTCCCCCTTTAAAAAGGACAAAATAGACATTTAGACCCATTTTGGATATTTTTAAAGATGCTGGGGGGTATTTCTATAATACCGTGATAAAAATGATAACAGTGATATGAGATTTTCATATCAATACATCCCTACCGAGACATTCCCAGGCCAGCCGCGAGACGTAGTCTCTCCAGTGTGTCCTTGGTCTCTCCAGGGCCTCATCCAGGGAGGCGTCCAGGAGGCATCCTGACCAGATGCCCGAGCCTCCTCATCTGGCGCCTCTCTATACGGAGGAGCAGCAGCTCTACTTTGAGCCCCTCCCGGATGACCGAGCTCCTCCCCCTATCTCTAAGGGAGAGCCCGGCCACCCTGGAAACTCATTTCGGCCGCTTGTACCCGCAATCCATTTCTTTTGGTCATGACCCACAGCTCATGGCCATGGGTGAGAGGGGGGGCGTAGATGGACGGTAAATCCAGAGCTTCTCCTTCTTCAGCTCCTTCTTCACCACAACGGACCGATGCAGAGTCTTCATCACTGCAGACGCCGCACCGATCCGTCTGTCCATCTCCCGCTCCATTTTTCCCTCACTCCTGAACAAGACCCCAAGATACTTGAACTCCTCCGCATGGGCCAGGAACTCTCCCCGACCCGGAGAGGACAATCCCATCCTTTTCCGGGTGAGGACCATGGTCTCGGATTTGGAGGTGCTGATTCTCATTCCAGTTGCTTTACACTCAGCTGTGAATCGCTCCAGCAAGAGCTGGAGATCACGGCCCGATGACGCCAACAGAAGCACATCATCTGCAAAAAGCAGAGACCCGATCCTGAGACCACCAAACCGGATCCCCTCAACATCTCTGCTGTGCCTAGAAATCCTGTCCATGATGGTTATGAACAGGATTGATGACAAAGGGCAGCCTTGGCGGAGTCCAACTCTCACTGGGAATGGATTCAACCTACAGCCAGAAATGCAGACCAAGCTCTGGTACCGGTCAAACAGGGACCGGACAGCAAGTACAAGGTGGTCCAGTACTCTATACTCCTGGGATACCCCCCACAGGAGTCCCCGGGAAACACAGTCGAACGCCTTCTCCAAGTCCACAAAACGCATGTAGGCGGTTGGGTGAACTCTCATGCCCCCTCCAGGACCCTGAAGAAGGCTGGTCCACTGTTCCACGACCAGGACAAAAACCACACTGCTCCTCCTCAATCTGAGGTTTGACTATCTGACAGATCTTCCCTGTCAGGACCCCTGAATAGACTTTACCAGGGATGCTGCAGAGTATGATCCCCCTGTAGTTGGAGCACACACTGCAAAAACTCAAATCTTAGCAAGTATATTTTTCTCATTTCTAGACAAAATATCTCATCACACTCAAAATAAGACAAAACTGCTTAAAAATGAAACATTTCAGTAAGATATAAGATCTTATATTAAGACAATGCATCTTATTTCAAGACATCAAGAAAAATTTGCTTGTCCCACTGGCAGATTTTTTTTGCTTATTACGAGCAAAAAAAAAATCTTGAAATAAGATTTTATATCTTACTGAAATGTTTCTCTTTAAGCAATTTTCTTATTTTGAGTTTGATGAGATATTTTGTCTAGAAATGAGAAAAATATACTTGCTAAGATTTGAGTTTTTGCAGTGCACCCTCCAGTTTCCTTTTTTGACGAGGGGGAATCACCACCACCACCACAGTCTGCCAATCCAGAGTCACATTCCCCGATGTCCACGCAATGCTGGAGAGGTGTGTCAGCCTCACAGCATGGAAGGAACTCTGGGCGGATCCAGTCTATGCCTGGGGACCCTGCCACTGAGGAGCTTTTTAACCACCTATTCTCCCCTTCCCCCTTGATATGGAAGATTTTTTATTTTTATGTCTTTGTGCACATTTTAATGATAATTGCCCTACAAAACTGCTTTATATGACTTGCTTTGAGAATATATCTTGCTTTGAGAATATAACTCGCTCTGAGAAAACAACTTGTTGTGAGAAGTATAAATTGCTTTGGGAATCAACTTAGTTTGGAATACCATTCTTATCAGACCAAGAGCTGCTAAGGGGGGGCGCCTAGCTGCTGGGCCTTGCCCGCCTGGCAGGTATGCAGCCTGAACTTAATAAAACAGTGTGCATCTTGCAACCGGGTTGGAGTCTGCTGTGGGATCTGGCCAATCGCCCAGCCCGCTGATACTTTTTGCTTCACCCGGACTGTTGGGCTCTCCAGTCTTCGTGCTATATGGTAAGCAATTTCTATGTATCAGCTCTTGAAACAGATTGCTGTATCTGTTTGTGACTGATTGTGGGGAATAAAGAGCACGTTATTCTAGCAAAGTCACTGTCTTGTGTTGTCATTGTGTCCGCGCCGATCTCTCACGATCCTGCAATAAGGTAAAATCTGGATTAAAACATTTTGGCGTCACTACGAACAGGATACGAGAGACTACGCGAGCATAATGTTGAAAAAAAAAGGAAAAAAGTGTCTGAACCCGCTGCTCCAGAGAAGGTTGTCATCCCTGGCTGGGAGGAAACCTCATGTTGTTACCCTGTTGCCCTCGAGTTGAGGCAGGGTGGAGGGCGGTGTGAGTCATGGGAAACCATGGTTACGGAGGGGAGCCCCGAAAAGGTGGTTTCCGCGCTCCGACAGGTCCCAGTGACTTCTGAAAAACCCGTCGAAGCGTTACAGCAACGACTATGGGTAGTTGCGACTGCTTGGAAAAAGCAGACGGAAAAATTGGAGAAATGTCAAAAGGAATTGTTGCAAAAGGAGGCTGATATTGCCAGAGAAAAAGGAGACAGCGCTGTAGTTAAAGCGCAGCTCCAGCTGTTGCAGTCCCAGTATGAGGGAGTGTCTGACGTGGCTCAGCGAGCGGTGATGCATGTCTCTAAGGTGAATAGAGAACGCAAAAAGAAAAAGCCGCCGACTAAGATGCAGGTCCGCGCCTTTGTGGCTAAGGCAGCGACCAGCGGAGCCAAATGGGATCCTAATAAATGGGATGGAGATATCTGTAATGATGAGGATGATTCTCATGATTATATCTGGGATCCAGATGATCCTGATGGTGATGATGACTCTGATGTTGAGCAGGAGGAAATTGATCCTCCTTCGCCGCCGTTAAAGGCAGCGGCTAAGACCCAAAGCAGCGGCGCCGATAACCCGCCGCCGGGAGGTCCAGCAGATATTGCCCCCCACGGCCCGCGTGAGGCGGGATGCAGGAGGGCTGCCAGTGCTGGATCAGGACGGTGAACCGGTCCTGAATGACAACCCAGCCCCCACTATGGAGAAAATAATTGAGGATTACACTGCTGAGGAGATACAGAGTCTAACTAGCAAATATAGACAGCGGCCTGGAGAGGCGCTGGACAGTTGGCTAGGGAGACTGGTTAACACGGGTGCAGCCCGAGTGGTGGTGGATGAGGGATTGTATCCAGATTTGTCCCTTTACATGTAGGAAACAGGCCAAGCCCCGTCCGTAAGGACGTCCAGGTGGTCCACAGACGACATTCGACCACATGTCCCTCTTTCTATTAATTGGAAAACTAAAAATGTGCAAAATGTTGAAGCTCTGGTGGACACTGGGGGCAGGCCACATTGATTCATGGCAATCCACACAAATTTAAAGGACCTGTGATTGCCATAACTGGTTTGGGAGGAAATGTGGTGGAAGCAAAACAAAAGTCATTTTGAAAATTGGTTCTCTTCCCATGAAAGAATATACTGTGCTAATTACTCCTGTTAAAGAGTGGATTATTGGCATGGATATTCTACAAGGAATGATTTTGCATCTTAAATCAGGGAAATTTCAGTTTGGAGATGAATCAGAAATTAAAGTCAGAAATGTTTTGGTTGGAAAAGTGAAAATGCCGCCCTTTCCCATTCCCATAGCTACAAAGGTGATAAATCAGAAACAATACAGGATTCCGGGCGGACATGAGGTAAATCCTGCCAAAATTCAGGGACCTGCTCAGACTGTGAAGTTTCTGGGCATTCAGTAGAATAAAGGAGAAAGAGAAATTCTCCCAAAAGCGAAGGATAAAATCGCAGCATTCATGACACCACACACCAAGCAGGATGTTCAAAAATTTATTGGTCTGTTTGGGTATTGGAGACATCACATACCCCACCTAGGACAGATCCTGCAACACTGTACAAGGTAACCAGGAAGAAAGAGCAGTTCTTCTGGGGACCAGATCAGCAGACTGCTTTTGAGCGAGCACAAGTCTCCCTGTGTAAAAAGCAATCAGGACCAGTTGAGCTTCAGGTGTCTGCTAGACATGACTATGCAAACTGGAGCCTCTGGCAGAAACAGGGAAAAACCGAAAAACCAGGAAACCATTGGGTTTCTGGTCCAGAAAACTCCCAGATGCAGGAGTGAGGTATACTCCTTTTGAGAAACAACTTCTGGCATGCTATTGGGCATTGCTAGAGACAGAAACACAAACAATAGGACATGAAGTCCTAATGAGACCAGAGATACCGATTTTGAGTTGGGTTATGAGTAACCCCACCACTCATCGGATCGGTACCGCACAGGAGGCCAGCATTATCAAGTGGAAATGGTATGTGTCAGAAAGAGCGAGGCCAGGTAATAAAGGTGTGTTTGTGTTGCATGAGCAAGTGGCAGATGTTCCAGAGACAGATGAAGTGATTGCTGAAGTGGTGCAGTTGTCTAACTCACCTGTAAAAAAAGGGATAAAGTGGGATGAACTGACAGCTGAACAGAAACAAAACGCTTGGTTTACAGATGGTTCAGCTATATGGATAGGGGGAGCTAGGAAGTGGAAAGCCGGAGCCTATAATCCTTCTAAAGGTCAGATTTTGGAACAAACAGGAGCAGGGAAAAGTAGTCAGTGGGAAGAACTGAAAGCGGTTCATATGGTGTTGATGCAGGAAGGTGTGAATGAAACTCACATCTATACTGATTTGTGGTCTGTGTATGAAGGGTTGACTGTCTGGATGCCAACATGGCGGTCTCATTACTGGAAAATTCATAACAAAGAGGTCTGGGGGCGTGACTTGTGGGAAGAAATCTGGGACAAGGTGCAGCACATGACAGTGACTTTAACACATGTAGAAGCACACGCCTAAAACAATGATTCATGATCCCCCTGCTTGCTGTGCAGCCTGAGCATGTCGTTTGCACCGATATGGCAGATACCGATACTGAAGACCATTTGTGAACTCTTAACAGAGATCAAAAGGGGGAATTGTGAGGATGTAAATACGCTGACATCCGAAGTTGACTTATAATAACCTCATAGTGCAACAATAACCCATTATTCCATTGCAGGTGGAGAAGATGACAGTTTTACTTTGCTGAGTGTGTGCATCATTATTTAGTGAAGGAGAGTTGGTGTTGGGGAGTCGCTTCCCCGTTATCTGTTTCTACGTGCCAGAGAAGGAAACAAAGTGGTCCGACTAATAAAGCGTTGCATGAGAGTTTATGTGTTTTGTTTCAGCTCCACAGAGCAGCTGCTTTATCAGAGCATAGAGAGAATCCCAGTTAGAAACAAGCCTTAGAGTCTCAGACACAGACTCAGAGATTTCCTGTTTTTTTTTTTTTTTTTTGCTTGTTTTTTTTTTGTGTGTGTGCTGCTGACAGTCTCCAGATCTTGGATAACTGAAAAATATTTTTCCTCTTTTATTCCATCTAAAAGGATCTGAGAGAGAACTAATCATTGTCATTCTATATCTTAGTTCTAACCTGTTGTTTCCAGGTCCTGGTATGGTGGGATGAGTGACTGGTGCCAGGAGTGGACGTGGGAGCTGAGGCGCGCGTGGGGACCAAAAGAAGAAATCTACTGGCCCAAAACCATCTGGTGCCAGCTCCTAGGACATCATCGTCCGTGTCACTGGTGTGAGCCTGAGGGAGAAGATGTTCCTCTTCTGCCTGCTCGTGCTGACGTCATGGGGTCTAGTCCAGACCCACCTGGGGATCCGACTAGAACCTGCCACTATCTTCCATCTGATGTGTATGAACAACACGAACAACGGGATCCAGGATGAGTTCACCTGTCCAGCTGGACAAGCCTGCTCTTTTGCCAACATCACTTCTGATGGCCCGATGTTTGTCATTCGATCCACTAATGGGTGGATTCCTGTAGTGACCTCAGGATGTCGCATCTTTGTGGAGTCCCGAGTTCACCTATGTGTGATGAATCGCACCACCTTAAAGTGTGTAACAGGTGGTCCCAATGGGACCAGTTGGAACGTGACAGTTACAGATTCCATCTGGGTCTGTGACAGCACCAGCGCTAATGGAAGACGTGTCTATGGGTACATGATACAAAGTAATCCGAACACTACTTCACCCATAGCTGCTAATGTTGCTCCCATCATTCCTACCTGTCGATCTATGGCGATGGGACTTCATCGGACTGAAGTTCGGTGGAAAGTCGTATTTCCACCGATGCCTAAATGCACCAGACGCAAACGCGCCTGGTATGACACTCTGCTAGGAGGAACTGGTACCCTTATGGGGGTCTCTAACATGGTTGATGGACAAATCACGGCAAATAAATTGAGTAACACTGGTTTTTATACACACGGTTTGTCTGAAGTTGCTATGTGGATGCCAACTGCTCTTGCAGGTCAGGTTCAAAATGTAATTTTATGGAAACAACAACTAACGTTTGATAAACAAGTGTTAAATGCCACAATGGATGCTCTAACTAATGTAACAGAATGGTTAAATTGGACAACGTGTAATCTGCAGGTTTTGCATGCACTAAACCAGATAGAAAATTTTCAAAGAGTGGTCACTACAAGTAATTTTCAGGAATGGAGAAGACTGTGGAATGTATCGGACCAGGTATGGTTACATTTGAATTCACACAAACAAACCAAGTGTAATGACACTATGTGTTCAGGAACCTATGTTAAGTACAATGTCAGCAAATCTGTACCTATCTGTAGATATCATGTGCTGCCAGTGATAGCTCACAAGGCTTATTGGATGCTCCGCCTCCAAGGAGAATGGTTTGCACCTACACAGAACATGACATATGATGTTAAAGGATGTGACTTAACAGACAAAGGATATGTGTGCATGATACAACAGGGAATAACTAACCCATGCCTTAATGGAGGCAATGCACTGTGTGAATGGGATTATCAGAGACCAGGTGACATGCTATTCCAAGTAGGGCCACATACTTTGTGTATAGCTACCATGAATCCACACCCACAGTTGCCACATATTCCTTTCTCTGGGTGTCTAAGGGATGTCTATCTCTGGCGCTGGCATAACCATACCTATAGGTAGATGAATTGTACGAGTTCCACACAGCTCACCCTGATCCAGTGGGATGTGTTGCACTCTCCGTTTACAGTGAATCTAGAGGCCTTCAGAAGCGCACTGAACTCCTCTTGGATTCTGGGACAAATGGCAGAAGAGCATAATCACACTATGACAGCGCTAGTAGTGGCCACCCTGGTGACACGAGGGAAAGTGATACACGCGGCTAAGTTAGTTGAGAATAGTGCCAAACATCCATTCTGGGATATCTTCACTGGATTATCACCAATGGCACGATCAGTCATGGTGCCTCCTTTGTTTGTGTTGCTTATAGTTATGCTGCTTTTAACCTTCTGCAATATACTCACTTGTCTCTATGTCCAACGGCTGAAAACATCATTGTTACAGAGTTTTACACAAAGCATATTATCATGAGATTGCAATTTGAAATTGAGAGAACCTTTACACCTTATCTTAGACGGAGGGCCTTAATTCGGTTTCAGGTGGGGAACTTAACAATATTAGTTATTGGAAATGATGCATGGCCTTTTGCTATAATTGTAGGGGATCACAGTGTTCCTCCGATCACAGAAACAACTGCTATTTGGGTGTTAAATGGAACCATGTGTATTTGGTCCAATGTGCCTTGCCCTGTGCCATCTTTTCATTAAAATGTCCAAAAGCCAAGGGGTGGGATGATATGGAAGATTTTTATTTTTATGTCTTTGTGCACATTTTAATGATAATTGCCCTACAAAACTGCTTTATATAACTTGCTTTGAGAATATATCTTGCTTTGAGAATATAACTCGCTCTGAGAAAACAACTTGTTGTGAGAAGTATAAATTGCTTTGGGAATCAACTTAGTTTGGAATACCATTCTTATCAGACCAAGAGCTGCTAAGGGGGGGCGCCTAGCTGCTGGGCCTTGCCCGCCTGGCAGGTATGCAGCCTGAACTTAATAAAACAGTGTGCATCTTGCAACCGGGTTGGAGTCTGCTGTGGGATCTGGCCAATCGCCCAGCCCGCTGATACTTTTTGCTTCACCCGGACTGTTGGGCTCTCCAGTCTTCGTGCTATATGGTAAGCAATTTCTATGTATCAGCTCTTGAAACAGATTGCTGTATCTGTTTGTGACTGATTGTGGGGAATAAAGAGCACGTTATTCTAGCAAAGTCACTGTCTTGTGTTGTCATTGTGTCCGCGCCGATCTCTCACGATCCTGCAATAAGGTCAAATCTGGATTAAAACACCTCTCCATGGACTCCTCCCGTGTCCAAGTTTTGCCTCAGTGACCGCCGGAGTTGCACTTTGCTTAGCCCACCAATACCTGTCAGACCCCTTCAGCCTGACGACATTCCTCTCTGGTGGTATCCACCAACGAGTTTGGGTATTATTGGTACCAACAACTTTACGGCCACAGCTCCGACTAGCCACTTGGACAATAGAGGCATGGAACAGTGTCCCCCACTTCACTAAGGACATGGCCAAAGCTTTTCCGGAGGTGGGAATTAAAACTCTCTCTGACAGGGGACTTTCCAGATGTTTACAGCAGACCCTCACAACACGTTTGGGCCTGCCAGGTCTGACCAGCATCCTTCCCCACCATCTGAGCCCACTCACCACCAGGACCCTTGTTTCTTTACCTTAGTGTCCAGGACAAAGGGCCACAAGTTTGATGACACGACTACAAAGTCGTGTCATCAAACTGACACCTAAAGCCAGGATCAAACTACACGACTTTTTCCGTCGTTCACGATGGTCATATGTCACATTAACAGAAATTGTGTCATAAAATCGTACGGTGTCGTGTTACTCGCGAGTGGTCACACTACAAGGATTGCACCAGACAGACAACCGTCTGATCGTCGCGGGGTGTCGCAAAAGACAACACGAAACGGGAGGCGGGACAAGCAGCTGTCAATCAGTCACTTGGTTTGGAGTCTCTGAATTGACTGTTTGGGTCACTTATGAAATGGAAAGTGGACGGAGACATCAGTTCCCTCCATTATTGTGACCAACATGAACTGTTTGTGCGTATTCTGCTCGAGCGGGTTTCCATTTGTAACTAAACAGGATTAAATCCACGATGCGCACAGAAAGACTCGCTGCTCATCTTTGAAAAAGGGTTTTGAAAGAGAGAAACTGGGCTCTGATCAGCGCCGTGGCTTCCACCAGGTGCATCACGCACCGCGCGCAGGACGCCCAGTGCCAAGCGAAGCCAAAACCATCAGTCTGACCACAGTCTGCTGCCACGAGAGCAAAGTCCAGCCGACCCAGTGACGCTACTTTTAAAAAAAACTGCCATAAAGTGAAATAAAGTGTGCTGTTCTATACGAACGCATACGGGTGCGTCCTCACGTCATTCACTAAACTCCATCAGTTCAGAGCGCACGCTGGAAACCATGGCAACCACATGAAACCACACACGCATGATAAACTGAAAGCTGCGCAGCAGCAGCATCGTTGTGTCTATTCTGCACCCAGTAGGTGTTCAGATGGTTAATTAGCTTTGATGATCACGCGTAATGTGGATAGTTACGGCTGAGTGCACGAGCGCGCGCATGGGTGTCATATTTGCTCATCTCATTGAGCGCAATGTCTGTTAATTTGCGGTGTTTTTATTTAAACAAAGTGATTTTTCTGTGACTTTGTCACTGATTTATTTGAGAGCGTCACATTCGTGCACGTTTACCTGCTGTGAACTCCTGTTGACTGTTAGTATTACTGATATAACACATATATCGTGTGGTTATGTTTCGAGTTAATAAAGTAATGTTATATTCAAGAGAGATACACCCTTTTGAATGTTCGTGGAGGTTTAACACTGTTGAAAATAAATTTGGCACACCCAGTCTTGCTTTTCTTTTTCTTTTTTCTGAGTAAACTATGCCACAGCTCCATAAATCTCTCCACCCCTCCACCGGAGCGGGACTCGTCTCTCCTCCTTTCCTCCACTTTGTTTGTGTACCGGCGCACCTGAGCGTCTCTCTGGTAGGGCGAAAGGCGCACTGTCCTCCTATTGGTCAATATGAAGGGACATGTCGTGGGACGTGTCACACTACACGGACAAAACCAAAAATTCTGACCGCCAGTCTTTCTCGTCGTGGTCGTGGAGCGCGCAGACGCCAAATCGCCAATCCTATTGTGTCACATTACACGGAGCGAAGACACGACGTCCTGCGACCCGACGACGCAGAATCGTGCACGACAGTGAGCGACTGTCTGCGACGCCTCCGTCGGGCCAAAATCGGGCTAAATTCGTGTAGTTTAGACCAGGCTTAAGTTGTCCTGATGCCAGGTGGACATGACGACAGTCAAGCTCACTTCAGGATTTATATTTTTTAGAAAGAGAAAGTAATTCATGCCTTTGTATATGACAGAAAAAACTGCATATGAGGTCTCTTCTTCCTCACCCTTTCTTTCTCAGTCACACGTGCTCCTTGTCTCAGTCAGCAGAGTGTCCTCATTAATACTTAATCAGAAGGACCCACATACACGTGTTGCCTATAAATATGCAGGCCATCGCTGTGGGGGAACACACGGGGTCATAGAGCCAGTGATGGTGTGAGATAGAGATGAGAATGTTTGTAGTGATGTAGTCATTGTGAAATACACAGTAAACCCTTCATACAGTAAGGTGGAGTTGCCAAAAGGCAAACTTGAAAGAACTTTTTTTTTTACTTATGGTGTCAGAAATGTAATCATACTTGCAAACTTGTCACTTTTCTGCAAAAATTGGCATCCAAATTATGAATCCAAATTATGCACTCATGTAAATTGCTTAGATCTAAAGAGCTTTTGGCTTTGGGTGGGAGGTCTTGTTTGCATGACATCACTTTTATTATCAATAAAATGTGTCACCAGAGCTCTCCATCTGGGATGGGACATCCAGAAACAGGGGATACCATCTCCCTCACAATAAACATAGTTGATAAAAAACACCAGTGTCATCATTTGGCCAATCAAAATGGTTGTTTGGAGGTAATTCTGGTTATCTGTCAGGAATATATACTGCGGTGTAACTGTATTGTGTAAAGCGCCATGATATGATTCCCTGTTGTCTCTTTTTCCAACATGTTATACTTTATAACAGAAAGTTTTGTTGGCTTGTTGGTGCATCAGCTAACATGAGTGAATAGTGTGGTAAGATTAGTCTATAATCTCACTCAGTTCAGAGCAAATGCTTTGAAGTGAGCAAAGGCTTTCTCCGCTGTTTCTTTATTGTTATCTGATTTTAATTCACATAATCGTCATAAAATAAGGAGAAAATAAAAATGCACACCGTAGTCCGGTTTAAAAAGCGATTGTAAAACTGTTCTGATAAATCATCTATTGTGGCCGGTGTAAGCACCACTGCTTTGAACAGCGCCCTTCCAGTCAGGAGAGAAGAAGGTGCATATTATGGCTGAGGGTTTTGCCAGAATATGCACCTGATTCTCTCCCTGCTAAGCCAAGCCTAGATTTTAGTGGGGCTTTTATTACTTGCAAAATAACCTAACATTTACCAAGAGTACCTGACTGCAGTTACAATGACCGACAAGGTCGCCGCCATACATCCAATCCATACAGGAAGTCTCCAGCGGAAGTTAGATACTCTTGGCGGTGTTTAACTATCTGCGGCTTGCAAACAGATGAGTATGGTGTAGTTGGGTGGTTAGGGGTAGGGGAAAGGTCAGGGTCAGGGTTAGATTTTAGTACAGCAAGTTACATGAAGAAGAAACTTCCGATTGGGACTTCTGGTGTGGATTGGATATATAACGTCGTATCATGACTGCAGTTGGGTCCCTCTCACATTTATTGAACATATATGCATTTTATCAATATAAAATCACTTAAATTAAATTTCTGATATTCCAACAGTCTTTATTGAAGCACATGGAGGGAGTATTTCACCGTACTGCAGACTGGAGATGGATGAGTAGCGTAAACAAAGCAGACGTGGATGGATAGAGGGAGGGACGTTTCTGTCCAACGGTATGTTGTGAAACAAACTTGTTGTGGCTTATTTAGCTATTAATTTTTTTGCAACCAAAACTCTTTTCTCAGTGTTATTTTTGTTGTTTCATAGAAGTAAACAGCTGTTCAGATGTTGGAGGTGTCACTAAAGTAAAAACTATTGACATCAAAGTCACTTCTCTGCTTAAAGTATTACTGCAAAAATACTAGTTTTCTCAGCTTTTTTGTTAAAAGCAGGCATTTTCACTGCAACTATCCTATGTTCTACTGGAGATTATAAAGAACTGAAAAAGCTAGAAACAAATGGTTCTTTTTTCTAATGAAAGAACAATCTAAGCTTTCCTTTGGTAGATTCGGTGTTCGCATTGGCATAGTACACAATGTTCTGTGGCTCTCCAAAAATCAATGAAAATGCTCAAAAATCTTGGCAATATGGAGCGCTCTGCTTTGAAAATGTCCGGCAGTTAATGAGTTAATTTTATAGACTCCATCATGGTGATTTGTCGTGTTTGCTAATTGATGCTCTCCACCACAATGTTGCACGTGGTACAGAACATTTGCCTCCATTTTCATGAAGAACAATGGGAAAGCATCATGCATGGTCCTTAGCAGTGATTTTAGATGGCAGGATTCTCTGTTTATAATCAGACACATGGGAGTAAAGCTGATGATGTAAGAGCATTGTGATTTGCCAAAGTTGCATTAGAGTTGGTTCATGAGGAATGGCTGAATACGCAGATAGCTGTGACCACAACATTGCAAATTCCTGGAGGAGTGTCCAACTATAAACCTTAATGGATTAAAAAGTTTTTAGGTCCAATTTTAATGTAGTTCAGGTAAACAGTCTGTGTTATGGTAGGTTTTTGTGTTACTGCTGCATATGAGCTCCAAACTGGTCCCACAAAGTTGGGACATGGAATTGTCCAGAATGTCTTGGTATGCTGAAGCATTCAGAGTTCCTTTCACTGGAACTAAGGGGCCAAGCCCAGCTCCTGAAAACACCCCCACACCATAATACCCCCTCCACCAAACTTTACACTTGGCACAATGCAGTCAGACAAGAACCGTTGTCCTGGCAACCACCAAACCCAGACTCCTCCATCAGATTGCAGATGTAGAAGCGTGATTGGTCCCTCCAGAGAACGCCTCCACTGCTCCACCATGGAAACCCATTCCATGAAGCTCTCGGCGCACTGTTCTTGAGCTGATCTGAGGGCCACATGAAGTTTGGAGGTCTGCAGTTTACGTGGCCGACCACTTTGTGGCTGAGCTGCTGTCAATCCCAAACACTTCCATTTTCTTATAATCCAGCTGACAGATGACTGTGGAATATTTAGGAGCGAGGAAACTTCCCCACTGGATTGTAGCACAGGTGGCATCCTATCACAGTTCCATGCTGGAATTCACTGAAATCCTGAGTGACACATTCTTTCACACATGTGTAGAAACAGTCTCGGTGTCCTGTTTCTCCCCCGGTGGTTGTGTTGTGGGGGGGGTATTTGATGGGTCGTTTTCTCTTGGTTTTTGTTTGGGGGCCTTTGGGGGGGGGGACGTAGCTTGGGTTTGGACTTCACGGCTGTTTTGTGGTTGGGTTTGGGGGTTGTGTGCGTGGTGGGTTTTTGTCTGGCGGGTTGTTTGGGGCTGGGGTTTGGTGGTAGCATTGCTCTTTGATGTTGGGGGTTGTGGCTGGAAGTGGGGTTGGGGTTTTTCTCATTATGGTTCTTTCTCTGGGTGCGGTTGCGGGGCGCCCGGTGTTGGTCCGGGGGGGTTGGCCCCGCGGGCCGGGGCGGGGGGTTGCTTGGGGTGGGTGGGTGTGGGTCCGTTTCTCGCGGTCCTGGTTGGGGTGGTTTGGGCTGGGGGGGGGGTGGGTGCGGGGGCATGGTCTTGGGTGTGTGGGTGGGTGCGGACTGGAGGGGGGGGGGGGTGGGTGGAGGGTGTGGGGGTGGGGGTTGGGGGGGTGTGTGGTGTTGGTGGTTGGGTGTGGGGTGTATGGGTGATGGGGTGGGGTGGGGGGTGGAAAGGATTGGAGGGATTTGATTTTGTCGGTTTGGGGGTGGGGGGGCGGGGGTGGTTGGGTGGTGACTCTGGCCGGGCTGCTGGCCCTTTCCTGCCCCGCCCTTTTCCGGCTGCTGCTCGGCTTGGGGGGCGGGGGCATGGCGCGGCGGGCCCCCGTGGGGTGAACGCCTGGCTTTGAGGGGGGGCGGCATGCGGGGCCGACCTGGGGGACTGGATCTGGATGCTAAGGAGGATATGGGAGATCAATAGAGAAGGTGATAAACCCGTTGGTTATTTAAAAAACCTCCCCCCCTCCCCCTTTGGTTCCCAGACACGGGGAATAGGGAAAGAGAAGTTCCCCTCCCTTTTTTTTTAAAATTAAAAATATCCCCATAACTTTAATAATCAATCCCCCCTCCCTTCCCCCTCCCATGTACTTGATTCCCCTGAGCGGCCCCCCCCCTTACCCCATAACCCAGGCAGAAAACTTATCCCTTCACCCCCTCCACCCCGAGGCAGATACCTATTTCCCACCCCCAATACCTCCCTACCCCTATCCCCCCAACACACATACACAAGAGACCCAGAGAGAGAGAGTGTCACACAGACAAGAGAGAGAGAGGGGAAGAAGGGCATAAAGAGGGCGAGAGGGAGAGACCAAACCCCATTTGAGACAAAAATTGATCTCCAGAGAAAGAAAGATAACAAGATTTAACAACCACAAATGAAAGCAAACAATAGAAAAAGGAAACAATAGTGGTGTAGACATAACCCCCCTCCAGCACCCACCCCCTTATCAACACCCCCCCTACTCAACTCCAACACCAGAATTGGACACACCATTCTTTTTATGCGACACCACCTTCCACCCGCTCCCGGCGGTGGGGGGGGCGGGCCAATTTCTTACTCACGCCCCCGTGTTCTGGGGGGCTGCGGGCGGGGGTTGCCTCCCTGCGGTTCCCGGCTGCTCTGGGGTGGTGGCTGGGGGTGCGGGGGCTCTCTGGGGCTTGGGACCCTGGCTCCCCCCGGGGCCCGTTGGCCCTTGGGAGTCACGGAGACTTCCGCAAGAGAGAGTAAAACAGAAAAGAAGAAAGAGAGAAAAGTGAAAAGAGAGGAAGTATGTAAGAATAAAAACTGGGCAGGAAGGGGAAAAGAGGAAGGGGTGAATTGTGGAGGAAGGAGGGAAGGAGGGAGGATGGGGGAACGGGGGAATGGAGGGAGGGGAAGGATGTTAGGGAATGAAAAGGAGGGAAGGCCAGAGGAGAGGAAAGAGGGAGGAGAGGAGAGGGAGGCGGAGGGGAATGGGGGGGTATGGAGGGGGGGGGGGGGGGGGAGAAAGGGTGGGGGGGAAATAGGGGAGGGGGAGTGTGTGTTAGGAAGTAAAGGAGGGGAGGAGAGAGAGGAGGAGAGGAGAGGGGGGGGGGGGGAGAAAGAAGGGGGGGGAGGGAAGAGGGAGGGGGGGGAGGAGGGTGGGAGAGGAGTGGGGGGGTGATGGGAGTGTGGGGGGGGGGGGCGGGGGGTGGGGTGGGGTTGGGCGGGGGGGGGGGGGTGTCTTTGTTTCGGGCCTTCTTTGCGTGGTGGTGGGGTGTTGGGGGGGGTTTTGGGGGTGGGGTTTTTTTGGTTTTTTGGGGTTTTTTCGGGGGGGCGGGGTTTGTTTTGTTTTTGTTTTTTTTTTGTTTTGGTTTCTTGGTTCCCTTTTCTCCATGCGGGGGGTGTCTCACTCTTTTTTCAGCCCTAGTTTTTGGGGTGTGTGTGTGAGGTGGGGGGGGATGGGGGGTAGGGGGGTGGGGGGTGGTGGCATTTTTTTGTGTCAGGGTTTTGGGGGGGGTTTGGGCCGGGGCTCCCCCTGGCCTGGGGCTTGTGGGGGGGCCCTCCCTTTTTTTTTTTGGTCGGCCCCCCCCCGGCGGGGGGTGGCTGCTCCTGGGCGCTTGGGCCCTGGGCCCCCCCCTTTCCCCCCCCCGGGGGGCCCCCCCCCCCCGGGGGGGCGCCTTTTTTTTTTTTCTTCGGGGCCCGCCCCCCCCCTGCCTGGAGCTCCCCTGGGGCCCCCTTTCCCCCCTTCGGGGGATCATCTCCCTCTTTGGGGGGGGGTGGCTTCGCCCCCTTTTGGGCCGGGCCTTGCCCTTTGCCTTTTCTTCTCTTCCTCCCTAGCAGATCATCTTTTTTTCACTTTTCTTTTTTTTCTTTACACTACTTCTCTTCCCTCTTTTTTTCCTCTTCTCTCTTCCTCTTTTTTTTTCTCTTCTTCCTCCCCTCTTTTTTTTCTCTCTTCTCTCTTTTCTCTTTTTTTTTTGTTTTTTTTTTTTTCCACAATCTTGTTTTTTGCCGATTATATCCTTGTTTTTTTTTTTCCCCCCCCCCCCTCCTTCCTTCTTCTTTTTTTTTCCTTTTCTTTCTTTCTCCCTCACCCAAAAATTAAGAATATACAAATTAAAAAAAAAAATAAAAAAAATAATATAATTACCTTTTTCATACCCAAACAAACTCAACAAAAACCAATCTTTCCTTCCTCTCTCCAAAAAAAAAAAAAAAAAAAAAAAAAAAAAACATCTGCATGCTGAGCTGCTTCATTTATACACCTGTGGAAGTGATGGAACACCTGATTCCAATGATTTGGATGAGTGAGCAAATACTTTTGGCAATATAGTGTATATACAGTACTTATACTGCTCAGATACAGTATTTCGCAACATTAATACCTAGAGAATCTGTATTTCAAAACAAGTTCAGCTCTACACATGATGTATTAAATGTTCCAACACAATCAAAATGAAATCTTCTGCAGATTTTGAAGTAAATCTGACAGAGAGGGTCATGTCATTCTCAGGCACATAACTCCCTTTTATAGCACAAATACAGTTGTGCTTGAAAGTTTACATCCCTCCCATTTAAGATCAGCTGCCAGTGAGATATGTTAAAATGAACAAAAGTATTAATAGATAAAGACTTTTTTTTATCAATGACATTGATTTTGTATTGTGGTTCAACAGAAATATTACAAACAATCAAAAAATAAAACAAATAAACAAGCATGACGGGGCTCCTGAGATAAAGTGTTGTTGTGCAACACTTTGAGACAATCACTGCAATCAGGTGTTTTCTGTAACATCCAATCAGATGTCTGCACCTGTATGCACAGGTATGTTGGTCCACTTTTTTATGAGCAATGTGCTCTAATTTGTCTGAGACCATTTTTGTTTGTTTGCTTTTTTAAATATTTTTTAAAACAAAAATTCAAAATCAATATTCTATTTTACTAATTTATAATTTCATTATATATATATATATATATATATATATATATATATATATATATATATATATATACAGTACATATATATTTATCTATTCCTTTTTTCAGTTTTTTTCTTATTTGAATTACTATTGTGAATTTAGCCTTTTCTTTAATTGGACGGGATGTAAACGTGCAAGCACAACTGTAACTGTCACCTTCAGTGGGGGTGGGGGAGTGGTGTATGGAGTGCTCTGGTGGGGCAAAGCTCAAAAAGGGAAGGGGTGCTGTGCGAAATAGGAGGTGCTGCAGTATCAGCGTTTTGACAGCCTTGGTGGTTTCCCCTGGAGATTCAGAGATTCCTCAAACATGCATGAATACGTCAAAGCAACCCCCGGGGCATGTTTTATGGGGAGGGAATGGCATGATAATGTGGTGAGCGGGGAAACAAGTGAGGGAGCTAAAATCAATACTAAAAACTGACAACGCCAACTGGGCATAAATAGGACACAAGTTTGAAATGCACCAGGAGAGCAGTGAGTACACCCTTTTCATTTTGGCGAATATTATACTCTTTTTGGGAAAAGACTGAAGAAATGAAACTTTTAAAAGCTACAATTTAAAGTCATGATTGTAGAGCGTATAACTGTGTACATTTACTGTCACTTCAAAATAACTCAACACAGAACCAATAATGTCTAAATGGCAGGAAACAGAAGTGAGTCCCCCAAATTGGACACAAAGTGTGACGAGTTTGTGTTTCCGGCATTCTCTGTCCTAACCCCGCTGGGCTGGAGGTCACCAGAACTTCACAGGTTCCCCCGGAACCTTCTTCCTCTCCTCCATGATGACATCACAGAGCTGGTGGATGTCAGAGACCTGGTGCTCCTTCACCTTCTGTCTGAGGATGCCCCACAGCTGCTCAGTAGGGTTCAGGTCTGGAGACATGCTGGGCCAGTCCATCACATCCACCCACCCTGTGTGGCGGGTGTGTTTGGGGTCATCATCATGTTGGAATGCAGCCCAGTTTCCGAAGGAAGGGGAGCATGTTCTGCTTCACGATGTCACAGTCCATGTTGGCATTCAGAGTTCCCTCCATGAGCTGCAGCTCACCGATGCCAGCAGCACGCATGCATCCCCACACCATGATACTCCCACCACCATGTTTTACAGTTGGCATGACACACTGGTCGTCATCCTCCTCACCTGGTTTCCACCACACACGCTGGACTCTGTTTGAACCAGATAAGCCGGTCTGGGTCTCATCAGACCACAACACCTGCTTCCAGAAGCAGAGCAGCTCCCCTTCCTTCAGAAACTGGACCCGTTTTATTTCTTCAGTTTTCTCCTCCCCAAACAAAGATGTGATGAAATGAAAAGGGTGTTCTCACTTTTGTGACTGTATAAAAAGGTTCAACTTCTCTTTTGAAACAAATGGATGTGGAGAGCTGGAGGTGAACAAAAACAACGTGGAAGATAATGAAAAATGTGAATACGTGCAACTCTAACAAAAACACACAAACTAAGATCAAAACGCAAATATCAAAACTATGAGTCCATTCAGCAGGCTGCAGCCGTAAGACCACCAGCACCAGCTGTGCTCTTGATTACCAGAGTAGATGAGTCCGATATCAGCCACTGGAGCTACGGGGGAGTTGAGGAGGGTGTTCAGAGGGTTCCAGGACACGGAGAACCAGGACTGGTAGTCCTCTTAAAGAGCAGTGGGTAAAATGGATCAAAACAAGACAGCAGAGCATCCAGGAGTGCTGAGGAGAACACGCTGCCAGCCCATGGGCCCAGAATAGCAGACAAACAGGCAGATCTGGGGAGTTAAGGTTAGGTGTCCTACCAGCTGGTGATGAGCACCCTCCCACACAGGCAGCAAGAAGCTGCAGCTCAGGAATCAGACCAGAAATGACTCTTACGATCACAGATGATCAGGTCCAAGGCAGACCTGAACCAGGTAAATCCAGCTGAGGAGCAGATACATGCCCCATTCAGGACAGTCAGCTCAACCCAGCAGGCAACACCTGCTGCACGCAGAGTGAGGAGGAGAGGTGGAAACCTATCCTTAAAAAAGTCAATTACACCCCCCAAGGAAACAGATATTCCTGTTACTCTGAGCAATTCTAAATGTTTGTGTCTAAATAACTTAAGTCAGAGATATTGGCCTGTTGTGTGTGTGGTAGTAGTTTGTGTTCTGTGCAGGGATGGTAGCTTAACGCTTCATTCTCAAACTTTCCAAACAATCACGAAATCTGACAATGAGGTCAGACTTTTTCTTTTTCTCTACAGATTGCAGTGGGTGAAGTCAGTCACCCATGCAGCGTTCATTGCCCTGTTTATGTGCTGCTTTGCATTATTCAACACACTTCGGACAACTAGCCTGTACTGCTGGGGGTGATTATGCAGCCATGCTTCACACTCCCGGCAGGTCTGCCTTTGTTAGCTGTCAGTCCTCTGGGGGTTAATGACCTAGAATCTGTCATCTTCTAATCCGCTTCCAGATGAAAAGAGACATTGTTTACATACATCTGCCTTCAAAGAGGAAGGCGCCTAAATTAGAAGCAGCAAGTCAAACAGTATGCAGATGAGGCAGCTGAACGGGGGGAATAGTCGACTCGCGACTGGAGGCAGGCACTTCTCGGCCTCCTCGGCTCCTGCCTGCGTCTCCTGGTTGTGTCCTGTGGGTGAGGATGGAAAGAAGTGGGGGGAGGAAGGAGGCAGAGGCAGGTGCCGTTTGATCCCTGCAGAGATCCTCCATTGTGTCTCCATTATAAAACGGCCAGCTGTTGTGTCTCGCACCAGCCGCCGCTGTAGGCTGGCGTATGTGCTGGCCTGTTTGTGTCCGAAGGTGTGTGTGGTTTTTACCGTGAGGTTTGTTGTGGCAAAAAAAATTATTTGAAAAAAAATGAAAAATTAAACATGTTGAGGAAACATTTTCCTCCATTAATTTATTTACAACACATTATTTAAAAACATGTTCAAATATCAAATAATAAAGAATAAAAAAATAGTTTTAAATGGCTTCGCTTTGGCAAAGTGCTATAATGAAAAATTTGCCATAAACCAACATAAAAACAGAAATATAAGATAAGATAAACTTGATTGTGACTCAAGGGCATAATAGTACAGATACAGCTGCATGACTGAAATGACAGATAACAGGACAAAACACTAGTATAACATAATCAGTAAAAAAAAATAGAATATATATGTATGTATGTATACACAGGTACTACCCCAAAAATTTGAATATCCTGAAAAAGTTCATGTACACCACTCCAAAAAATAGGGATATTCAACTTTTGGTTTTTGGAGAACAGAATGATGCAGAATAAACATTTAACCATTGAACAATGTTCATGTGCATTGAAAAGTTTAGAGAAAGTTTAATTCAGTTCACCTGGAGTGGATTTTAGATTCATTCTGACATCATACAAAAACCCAAATATCCTTAACTTTTTTAGTAGTGTATTTCCATAATTCAACTTAAAAGGTGCAATTTACATATTGTGTAGACAAATAATATGTGAATCAATATATTTCAAGCTTTTATTTGTTTGGTTGTTGCTGATTAGAAGTTGCAGCTTTAGAAAACCCTCAAATTCAAAAACTCAAAAAGCAAGAAGACTGCATGAAAACAATTATAAAAGGACTTTGAATCCAAAAATAAAAGGCCTCCTAAAGTAAAATCTTGCATCTGTACTAATTACTTGGTGGGGGGCCCCTATAAAGGGACTAGAGTCAAGATTAAGAAACAAAACTCACAACTGGCGCTTCAGGTAACTGCAGCCACGAGCCAAGCTGTCACGGAGCACAAACTGAAGCTATAATGTTGTTTACTCACCTTTTTCTTCGTAGTTCCACGTTTTAGTGTCTTTCAGTTGATCTGGATCGTTTGCTGACGCCAGAAGAATCCATAACTATCACTTACAGTGTTTGAATTTACCGCGACCGGCTTCTTCCTGTATCAAAACTTTGGTATTTAGTGCTTCATCAAAAAAATAATTAAAAAAAAAATGGACCTGCATGTTAGGTTTTTTAAAAATTCCTGCCTCTAGTCGCTTTAATGACTCCTTAACCCGGTGTGGCATGGATGCTAGCAGCTTTAACCCGGCGTGGCATGGATGCTAGCAGCTTTAACCCGGCGTGGCATGGATGCTACCTGCTTTAACCCGGCGTGGCGTGGATGCTAGCAGCTTTAACCCGGCGTGGCATGGATGCTACCTGCTTTAACCCGGCGTGGCGTGGATGCTAGCAGCTTTAACCCGGCGTGGCGTGGATGCTAGCAGCTTTAACCCGGCGTGGCGTGGATGCTAGCAGCTTTAACCTGGCGTGGCATGGATGCTAGCAGCTTTAACCCGGCGTGGCATGGATGCTAGCAGCTTTAACCCGGCGTGGCATGGATGCTAGTAGCTTTAACCCGGCGTGGCATGGATGCTAGCAGCTTTAACCCGGCGTGGCATGGATGCTAGTAGCTTGTGGCATATCTCAGCTGTTATGGAGACCAACATGCTTCCATCACAGCCTTGAGCTCTTCTTTATTGTTCGCTCTCTTCCCGTTCAGCTTTCTCTGACGATGTCACACATGTTTTCAATGGGGTTCAGGTCAGGTGGGTTTGCGGGCCAATCCAGCATGGTGATCCATGGTTGCTGAAGCAGGATTTGGTAGTTTTGGCAGGTGCCAAGTCCTGCTGGAAGATGAAGTCTGCATCCCCATACAGCTGGTCCACTGAAGCAAGCATGAAGGTCTCCAAAATGTCCTGGTAGACGGCTGCATTGATGCTGGACTTGATGAAGCTCACAGGTCCATTCCTTATGAAGTCCTCCACACGTCTGAAAGGCCCTTTCCTGACCATCTTCTCCAGGCTGCTGTCAGCCCTCCGGCTTCTACACCGTTTTCTTCCACACTTCTTCCTTCCACTTAACTGTCCATTGATGTGCTTTGAGACACTCTGAGAACATCCAGCTTCTTTTCTATCACTTTTTGTGTCTTTCCACCTTGTGCAGGGAGTCAATGATGGTTTTCTGCAAAACTGTCAGATCAGCATCTTCCCCATGATTGTGAATTCTTCTAAACCAACACAGAGAGACTTTTTAAAGGCTCAGGGTACTTATGGAGGTGTTTGGATTACTGACCTGATTAGAATGTGACACTCTGAACCTACAATACTGGAGCTTTTCACAATATTCTCATTTTTGGAGTTTTGGAATTTGAGGTTTTCTTAAGCTGCAACTTCTAATCAGCAACATCCAAACAAACAAAAGCTTGAAATATATTCTTCCCTCCTTTATCCAAGATAGCACACATGTATTAAATAAAATCAAAGATATAAAGAACATTGGATCATCCCTTTTGGCAACTATGGATGTGGAAGCACTTTATACCAATATTGAGCATAAAGAAGGGCTCGATGCCATGACTCACTACCTCACCAAGAGACGTCCAGAAGAGTTGCCTCCCTCTGCTTTCATATTGCAACTGGCTGAATGGACTCTACATAACAATGTTTTCTTGTTTCAGAATAATTTCTTTAAACAGAAAAAAGGTACAGCAATGGGAGCCTGTTTCGCTCCTAATTACTCCAATCTCTTTATGGGATTGTGGGAGGAAACATTTGTTTATTCTGACCTCAATAAATATGTGGATAAAATTATATGGTGGGGCAGATATATTGACGATGTAATCTTACTGTGGTCAGGTTCAGAAACAGAACTTCTTCAGTTCCATACATACCTAAACAGCACAAATAGAAACCTAAAGTTCACCCTTGATTTTTCCCCTTCAGAAATTAACTTTTTGGACCTTAAAATCTTTAAAGATGAGAATGGAGAATTGCATACCTCCATATTTAGAAAATCAACTGAACGTAATACTATTCTCAGGGCAGACAGCTTCCATCCTCCCTGGCTAATAGATAACATCCCTTATGGTCAGTTTCAGAGACTCAAACGTATATGTGATAAAGAAGATGATTTTGAAAGAAATGCTGAAGACATGAGACAGAGATTTGAGATGCGAGGCTACCAACCTGGAACAATACAGAGAGCTTACAATAAAGCAAAGAACCTCCCTAGAGAACAACTGTTACTCCTAAAAAGAAAGACCAATCTAATTCAGATCAGGTTTATTTTGTTACACAGTATAGTAATCAAGCAAACAAAATTAAAGAAATCATCAGAAGAAACTGGAACATACTGAAAAGTGACAGTGCTCTTAGAGAAGCCCTCCCAGATGCCCCAACCATCAGCTTTAGAAGAGCTCCCACTCTGAATGATAAGCTTGTGAAAAGTCACCTTCCCCCTGTACAGCATCAGACCTGGCTTTCTAACAGAAAAGGAAATTACAAGTGTGGACACTGCAATCATTGCAATAATATGACAAATAAGCGTGACTTTACTGATGCTGCATCTGGCCGTAAGTTTGACATCAATGCTTTTATCAACTGCAATACCTCATATGTTGTATATAGACTTGAATGCCCATGTGGCCGTTTCTACATTGGAAGAACTAAGCGCAAACTCAAGGCCAGACTAGCCGAGCATAAACATGCCATCAGAACAGGAAACCCCCAATACCCAATGGCAGTCCACTACAAAGAAGTAAATCATGGTAGTTGTGACTCCCTTAAAATATCTGGTATAGAACATGTACAAAACTCAATTAGAGGCGTTGATCGACTTAAAAGACTCCTACAAAGAGAGTCATTTTGGATCTACACTTTAAAAGCAACAGAGTACCCAGGTTTAAATGGAGAGCTTGACTTTTCCCCTTTCTCTATAGTCTCTGTCTTCATTCTCTCTGGTAACCTGTAGATCAGCGGCCTTTTGGACTTATAGCAGCCTTCACTCACTGGCAGCTTATATAGACTTTTTGGTATAAATGCTGTCTTTGTGTTTTATTTTTATAGTAATGTGTAAAGGTTTTTTGGATGTATGTAGTGTTTCTATGTGACTAATGTTTCTCTTGTCATCGGCAGGTCATACTGATCATGTGACCAATTACCTGCACAAACGCAGCTGTCTCTGATTGTCTATTTAACTAGCACAGGAGCAGACTGACAAACATTTTGCCATTGCCCTGACGAAGGCCCTTCAGGCCGAAACGCGTTGGCATGTTTTTAACTACATTAGCCATGTATTAATAAAGGCTTTTTAATAACTTTCCTCCTGAGTGCCTCAGACCTCCTTTTTCAATCCCTCACTTGGATCCCTCACTGAAGCGCACCAGAGGAAAATCTTTTCAGTCCCTAGAAGCACTCCATGCCCAGCTTTTTTGATTTCAAGAGAATGGACATTGAGGGATAGTCCTCAGCTGGAGTAGCTCCGTTTATTCAACGTTGGGATTTGCAAACTTCTCACCCTGAAATGGCTACTGGATATTTTTCTTACTCTAAAGAAGATGGTGAGAATATTATTGTTTCGGACACTTTATTTGACCAGACTCAAAGCACAGACTCCAGATGCTAAAAAACTTTTCTTTGAGCTTAAACAACAACTCTCTGAGAAATATTGCATATATATATATATATATATATATATATATATAAATCACCAGCCAATGACAGAGCTACGGGCATGACGCTGTGTGGAAATAAGCTCGTGATTGGCGCAGACGCAGTCACTTGAACTATCAGGGGAAAAAGAAAAAAAAACGGCAGACATGGTGGAGAAAAAGTAGTACGCCGTGGTAAGAGCTTCGTTGCACGTTGGAAAACCAGGGTTAATATTGGTTTGGCTTTTACCCGCTTACAAGCTCTGAAGGAGAGGAAGCTGAATAGGCTGAAGACGATGCGGCCATTAGCCCGAGGATAGGAGCTGTCGGTTTGAATACTGTTGTTTGCAAATAGAAACGGGGGGAAAAACTTCAGACTCTACCTTTAAACTCTGTTTAAGCTGATTAAACTGAAATAAAGCATATCACACACATGCCCAGTCAATAATCCTTGAGAACAAGCAACGCTAGCCCGGGGCGAGCTACCGGCGAGACTAACGTTACGTTTCCTGAGGAAACATTCCTCACCTCCCATCACTCGCTCTGCAGGTGAAGTAAACGGCACCGTGACAGGGTGACGGACGCAGAAAGCAATGATGAAATTTGTTGCCAACACTTTTAAACATGGATTTCATAGATTTTATTGATTTATATGTTGCAGCTCTGGAAGTCTGTTATTTTCACATCAGGATGAGCTACATTTGGGTAAAAACACTTCCTGCCTCTCAGAGTCCACAGATCCCACCAGAGCTGCAACGTTACAATTTCAGATATTAACGAAAAGTCCACCAAAGACGAAATACTTATGCAACAAGACTGGAAGATGTCTGTCCACCGCCGTCCCTCCTGACTGTCTCTGACACCTGGGATGTGCACGTGAGCTTATGTTCAAGCTATAGCTTCACCATGCAGCCGGACATTATCCGATGACAATCAGAGAAGTAGGTGTTTGTTTTGTTTTTTGAACAAAATTGATTTTTGCCGGATTTTGGCTTCCCCACATGGCTGATTCTTGTGGCGTACATTCATGTGGGAGCATATCGATTTCTGGGGATCCACGTTTTTGTAGTGACCCAGAAGGTGCGTGGGAGTGCGAGCGGAGAAATGGCCCCACAGGGAACGAGAACTGCATTATTAGATTATTTACTTGTAAATTATTAAGTTTGTTGATTGAACTGGAGGGAGTGTTTTAAAGCTGCAATTATATCTTTTGTTTTGTAAGCAACAAACAAGTCTTTTCATTTATATATACAGTAGCATATGGTAACAGAAAGAAATGTGTTACCTAAGAATGCTTTCAGAAAAGTAAATGACTGTTTATCCTGCGTTAGCTGCCATTTGCCTTCAAACAGCATCAAATCTTCATCAAAGACTATGATTCAGGAAAACTGGATCTGCAGCATCCACCGTTCCGATCTTGGCTTATCTGATGTTTCACCTGCTTCACGCAGGTGTTTCTGTTCCCTCCTGACCCGTGTCCACAGCTGCACCTGTTCTCACGAAAACTGAAGCTGTTTTCTACTTTGCAATGGTCCAACATTTTTCCTGAAACAACTCCTCCTGTCTGAACAAGTTCAGAGAATAAGGAATTCTCATTGGTTTACTTGCTGAATGCTTTCAAGAAAACTTTCTCTCGTCACCATTTTCTGCATCAAGGTGCCCTTGAGCAAGGTGCCCAGCCTCCCTGCTGCTGCAGTGCATCTGCTCAGTGGTCAGTAGAACATGACTTTGGTGGGTAATGACTCTAATGAACCCAGACGTGAGGAAGACGCCGAGGGTGTGGCTGAACTCACAAAACAGACTCACTCCTTGAGAGTCACTTTTTCTCTCAGATTAACTTCATCATTCCATGACAAATCTACATCACTGCTTCTGCCCCTCTGTGATCTCTCAGCTTTCTACACTTCTCTCATGTCTTTTGATGACTGAGATCCAAACATTTACTCACCGTGTCCTCTCTCCACTCTGCTGCTTTTGCTGACATCAACCAATAGAGAAATCTGCACACCAGGACGCAGTTAATGAGCTACAGGTGATGTTCTGATTATTTTCATCATGGTCAGAGCTCCGCCCACATTACCTGCTGCTTTGTCAGCCCTTAAATCACATTAATTATTATTGTGAATTAATGTGAAACCTTTAAATTCAGAAAAGTTCTATCTATAATATCTGTAATGGCAAATCATGGTTGTGTAAAATTGATTTTTCTGTTATTTGTTGTTATTCTGTTGTTGATAAGCCATCTATTGAAGACAAT